>JAUJEN010000019.1:0-101123 GCA_030448925.1 Citrus cavaleriei | reverse complement strand
ATCAGTGGCACTTCGTTCAGTTACATTATTGCTAGGTTAATCCGATTCTGCTTCTTTCTGCACCTTCACCAGAACTAACCACCAACCAATACAGGTATGATGGGTAAAGGAACAAAAAAAAAAAAAAATTGATCCTCCATTCACATATAACGGGTGCGTGGACGACTACTCCTATATACTACCTACTCATCAGCGTCATAAATAAAATGAAAACCAATTCAAGTTCATCGACACCTAATAACAACAGTAACATTTTACTTGGCATTTTAATTAATATTTTTCTTCTCCTTTAAGCAGACTGGAAGAGTTTTTCAGGCTCAGGAGATTTCCCAACGATAGCTTTCTTCACCTTTCAAGTGACTGTTTCACCTTTGATAATAAGTTCCCTGATGATTTTTGTGGAGTTTAGCTGGAAACCTCTTGATCATTTTGTGTCATCACCTTCTTTGGTTGGGATCAGCTTTTTACCATCAACAACTTCTTCCGTACTTTTTCCAGTTTGTTTCTGCTTTCTTGTTGATCTCCTCTGCCTTGACATCAACTGTTTATTTCTTGTCTCTTTCATTTTCTGCTGAGGCCAAATCCTCTTTCTTTTTATCACCTCCATCTCTAGATCCTGCTCTTCCACCTAAAGATTTTTCAGATTGTGACGTAATGCTGAAGCTCTTTTGCTTGCCAATTACTGATTCAGTTTTCTCATTCTTCTTTGGTCATCCACTTACAATCCATTTTGTTTTCTTCGCTTCAATTCAACCAATGTCGGTTTCTATCACTGTGGTCCTGTCTCTTCTTCTTTCATCATCAATTTTTTCTACTACACCGGACACTGGAGAATCATTTTGCCACTTCTTTTAAATCAATGGCACTTCATCATTGGTTTTATGGAGATTTCCAATAGCCGTAGGCTCACACCTGCACTGATATTTCTTCCTTCTCAGCAGGTTTTGTCCATGATTATCTTTCTCAAATTTCTCTGCGACTCTTCAACAATTGCTAGATGGCTCTTGGGGTTTAGCCTTCATTTTCATCAACTAACTATTGCCATTGCCTTAGAATCCGCTTCAGTCTGACCAACATCTTCAGTTGATGAAATGGGCTCAACATTTCAGTTTCTATCTCCTCTTCAACATTTCAGTTGCTGTATTGTCTTTGCTTTATTATCATCAGTTTCTTAATATAGTTTATTCTTCTTTCAAATTACCTCTTGTACATTTACATTTTGTAGCTGCTGGTTCCTCCTTTTCTAACTTTTCTGCCTCTTCAACAACAGCAGCTGGTTTTTCCTCCGCTTCTTGAAGTTTCTGCTGGTTTTCACACCTTGTACACTTCTTTCGCCCAATGACTTTTCCTCTAGTGATTTTTCCAACTTCTTCAACTGCGGGTTTATCCTCCTGTACCTTCAACTGTGTGTTTCCAGTTGCTGGTTTCCTCTGGTAAAGTTTCAGCTGGTGGTCGCTCACTTTTTAACTGCTTCAGCCTCTGGTTCTTCATCTCATTTTAGCAACTAACCTTTTTCTCCTTTTCCAGCATTTCAACAGCCTCAATTAATGGCTATCTCTGATAAACTTTCAACTGCAGATTTCTCTTCTTGCACAACCGTTTCCAACTGGCACTGTCTCCTCCGTCTTCTTTTTCCCCTTCAGCTCCTGGTTTCTACTCCTGTAGTGTTCTTTAGATGCTTCAATTGCTACCTTCTCCTCTGATAATATTTCCAATGGCTCTTCTGAAACAGTATTATCGACATTATTACATGTGCTTCAGGGAACACATCTGTACAAGGGAAGTTGTCTGCTTTTCAACTTCAGCAGAACAGGGACTTTTCTGCTTTAGTGACAGGAATTTCCAACTCTGAAGAGTTATCTTTTCTGGGCGAAATTTTTTTCTCGTCTTCTTTTCCATCATCCTTGGGAGGTTCAACATCCTCTTGTTTTGTTTGTTTCAGTTTCTTCAATAGCCTCCTTCTCCATAGGCTGCAACAGCTCAAGATAATTATGCCAGTTTTGAGAAGCAAACATTTTAACTTAAATGAACAAATTAACATGTTCATTGCACTGAAGATCATTGCATTAAAATACAAAATAAAAATAAAAAGGCAAAAAAAAATCAAAGGATAATAGTTGTTGTCGTAATGATCATGCCAATTGATCAGATTCCTATGTGTTGTCGTAATGAAATAGTTAATTTTTAAAGAACAACCAGGAAAAAAATAGATAAATAAATAAAGCCTTTGAAAACAGAGAGAAAACAAAACTTGCAGGTCAAGTCAAGTGTATTTCTATATAAAGGAAACAGCAGGGAGTTTATAAAATCAATTAGCATTTGCTTTGTACATGCAAGACCTTGAATAATGATCATAGTAAATTTCCAATATAATCTCTTCAATTGACTGCTCTGAAACGAAAAAATACAGGGCCTGGGCATGGAAAATGGTGTTGCATATGTTATAGATGTGTGTGTGTTATGCAGTTTGAAAATATATATGAGTTTTCCTCTCAACTAAATTAAACTAGTAATTAGAAGTGAAATTAAAATGGACCGCAATGAATTGCAAACATAACAAATATCACCAGAAGGAAATCCACCTGCTAAACTTGCCACGCAAGCAATTATGCTATCTAGGACTCGATAACTTTCTTACTAAGAAAATCATTACTGAATACTTTGCTAGTAGTCATATGCATATAAGACTTTGGTAAACATTTACTATGTACGTAAAAACTTATTCACTTGAACAATTACGTCCCTCTAAAGTTTGCGTGAAACATATTATTCTACAATAGTTTTGAAGCAAAATCTTTCATTTCCGTGGGATTCAATTATTTCTAAAACTAGCTAATAATCACCATTCAAGCAGTAAGGTTATCAGAAACTTATCAACTTTTTAAAATAGTTCAAGATCCTGTATATGGAGACTGTAAATCACTTATCAATTAAGGTTTAAAAGAGTAATCAAAATGATCGATCTTAATTAGGTTCCTCTAATAATCAACAAAATTCATACATATACGCTAGTTGTATTCTTATTAGTAATGATAATATACATATAAGAGAATAAAAGTTATGAGAAAACTAACCTCAAGATGATCAGCGCTAGCAGTAAATTGGGTGATGATCTGATGATACAACTACAGTCTGATTCGTATCCAGAAGATGCCATGGATATGGAAATGAAAATGGAATCCAAGAAAGAAAAAGGTTATAAATAAAAAGAGTAATAGTGGTTGCACTGCTGCACTAGTAATGGATTTCTCTTCTATTAATTTCTTCTGATGATGAGTAAAAGATGATGATGATATGATCTGTGTCTGACCCTGACCCAGTGGAGTTAAAGCAAAAAGGAAAAAAATGAAAAGAAGAGGGAGGTAGTCCACCAAATATAGAAAGGAAACTGGACAGGTGGTCACATGAGCCGGTTTCTGTGGCGATATTGCGTTTCATTTCAATTTGACAACTCATTTCCCTCTTGTTTCATTTAACTAATCCCCTCCTAATGTGTCCTTTTTCTGTCATTCTTTCCTTTTATTATTGTGTACCATTTATGATTTTTATCACTAAGTTAAAAATTAGTTGCACGTGGAATGACCTGCATTATATGAGAAACTCTGCAATACATAAAGGGAAAAATAATGGGAAATTTATAAAAATGGCCATAAAACTTTTGCGTTTTTCAACTTTAACCCTCCAGAGTTTTTTCTATCATAACTAGCCAAACAACTTATGTTTGAACTACATTACCCTCATCACTTTCATCAAATTTACAATCCATATCACTTTTCCAATTACACCATCTGATAAATCAGGATCTTCCGCTCAACCAGCTTAACAAAATCTTACGTATTTCAATGAAGCTTAAGTAGTTCTACCGATAATCGATTGCGTAATTGAATATATAATCATCGATGGAGAACTCTTAAAAATTAGTTTATACTCTTTGATAAACGCTTTAATCTATTGATTTTATCCCATTAAGATTCGAGAAATTAAAGTGGGTTTTGTTACAAATATTGTCATTTTCATTCATAAAACAATATGATTTGTTAAAGTACTTAGTTTGAGTTGAAATGAAGAAAATCATTAAGCTTACATGAAAAAATCCAGGCGAAAAAATGAAGTTGAGCAAGTGAGGCGTGCAAGTGGGACGGTGCATGTCTCATCTTTCTTGCATTTATATGCGACATGCACTTCCTTTTAGCGCATAAACCCGAGATTTTATGGAGTACATGATTTTGGATTTGATTAATGTCTTAATAGTGAGCGAAATGGTATATTATCGCCTAAAGCGAACATATATATTTCGAGTTATGACTTGAAGCGTATATGAAATTTAGTGAGACGTCTGCAGTGAGATGCAGTGCTTTGTGCGCACATCACCTGCGTTGTATGCGACGGGCACCTGTCATCTTTCTGCAATAAACCCGCAGATTTTTATAGAGTACGTGATTTTGGATTTGATTTGTGCAAATGTAAGTGAAACGTGAAGCGGTATATTATATCACCAAAAAGCATTTATAGGCTGAGAGTTATGAACTTTGAAGCGTATATGAAATTTAAATTCTTTTAAAATTAAATTTGAACACTCCAAGTATCCAAGCTACAAGGTCTTTGCTGCTCTTCAAATATTATTCTTTTATCCATTCAATATTTATCACATGTGTATGTATATTATCATTATATAGGACTTTGCATATATAGATTTTTAAGAGCACCCAAATTTTTCCTAAACTACAGTGGCAAGACAACTATATATATGGATTTGCATGTATAATTTGAACTCCATTATAACTTTATAAGCATTGGTTCTAATTCTATTTGTACAAGCATGTGTGCATACATACATACATACATACATCTATATATATTCTAATTCAAGATCCTAAACTACTTTAAAGTGTGAGAAATGTATTAAACCAGATGATTTAATAGTGTAATAACATTATACTATTAAAATCATATGACTTAATAATTTTTAAAATTTTAATAAAGTATAGGATCTTGGACTATAATTACTTTATATATATATATATTTATTTGTTACAAACAAGTACAAAAGTTGGTATTTGCATGTTTCAAGTTGTGAATTTTTTCAATTTCCTAGTGTGTTCATATGAATGATTAACATTGTTATTATTATTATTAGGGTAAAAGCTCATTTAATCTTATATTTTAAGATTAATGATCACATTTAGTTCACTATATTTTTAAAATAACTCAAAAACATCCTTATTATTAAATTATTGAAATTTAATCGTATATTTTGAAGTTAGTCTTTATTTAGTCACTATATTTTTTAAAATAACTTAAAACATCATTTCGTTAAACTATGGCCACTACCATTCTTTTTGAGTGATAATCTGATATAACTTCTTGTCTTTATTTTGTAAAAATTGATGTGGCATTAATTCATTGGTTCAATGAAAATATAAAATAATGAAAATAAATAATGTGGGCAAAGAGATATTTAATTCAACCAATTTTATCATGCCACATTAGTTTGTACAAGAGTTTGTGGCTATATTATTACTCTTACTTTTTTGTTCTTTTTGACTTGCTTTTACAATAATACCCTTTTACAATAATGTCCCTTTTTTATGCTTTTTTTTTTTAACATTAATAACCAAATTTAAGTTACCCCAAAAATTAAATATAGAGATAGAAATAATATATACAACTTTTGTGGAACACTCTACTAAGGAGTTAATATATTAATTTTTTTATTCATGTTTGAAAAAATTGGTAATTTAACTTCTTTTACAATATTAATTTTTTGGACTTACGTGAGCTTCCAAAAAAATAAATATATATTGTTTTCGTATCTATTTTATTTTTAGGGTTAAATTGATAATTTTAATTTTTTTTATAATTAATGTAAGAAAATACATTATTGTAAGAGGATAATATTATAAAAGTAAGTAAAAGAACAAAAAATTGACGAAGTGTCGATAATTTAACAACGAGGATGTTTGAGTTATTTTTAAAATAAATGGATTAAACAAATACTAATTTCAAATTATAAGGGTAAGCGAACTTTTACTCTTCTAATAATAATAATAATAATAATAATAATAATAATAATAATAATAATAATAATAATAATAATAATAATAATAATAATAATAATAATAATAATAATAATAATAATAATTATTATTATTATTAAACCCTATTCTATGTGGCAAGTCATCAAAAGAGTTCGTTTTTTAGAAACTATGCATAAAGCCATCGCAACATCGATACCCTAAACAATTATAGAGTGCTGTGGCCAAATAATCAAATTACTCATACATGACATGAGATGATTTGTGACATTTCTTTCTTCTTATCGATTTTCCATTATTCCATTTATAAAAAATAGATAATAAGTTTTCAAAGGGATTTTTCTTAATAAATTGAGGATCCAGTTAAAAGAAAGCATACATGTTCACAATGTAATGTATATAAAAGTTCTTAGTAGCCCATGAAGATGCGAGCCCGCATTAGAAAAGAAATATACTATTGTTATTATTATTATTGTTATTATGCACGATTTGGTCTATGTAAAAGTTAGAAATGCTGCCAAATTAATTTGTAAAATTTAACGTTATTGGCTCTATAAATCAACCTGCCATTTTGACTGATCGTATTTACATTAATAATTAAGGATGTGAAACTCAATTAATCAGGTGGTTTTGTAAGAGCGTATGTATACGTTATTAATGAACTTATTTGTTTGCTACTTTCAAACTGAAAGCAACCAACATTTTAAGCATTGCGATGTGCATAAAATAAAAGCTAACTAACTCTTGATTGGCATGCCAGCGAATAAACAGATCATATATAAATAAATAAGCCAATTAATATATACGAGGTTAATTTACTCTAATTATAATAAACTGTGGTTTCAGTACATTAGTTAAATATATATTAATATTATTATTATGTACAAAAGACCAAAGTTGAAGCTCCCTCGCTGTCTTCAATTCAACATACAAGTAAGAAAGATGAAATTCAGAAGAACCCACGTTAGCAGTGACCCAAAGCCATGTGAACCCACGGAGATCAAGTTAAACTTTTTTTTTTTTTTTTTTTGAGTAAAGGAATAAAACACAACCAGCAAAATAGGTTTAGGACAGTGACATCATTTAAGCATTTAATTAGTCATTTTGATGTAGGACGATATTTTAATATTTTTTATTTTATTTTGTATTTCTAATTAGAATCAATTGTGGTATGTGTTTAAATATTTTATTTTTATTACAATTGTGATTTATTTTTCTTTTTAAATTAACTTGGACAAATAGGTTTATCCTAATATAAATAGGGATATTTTGTTATTGTTTTTATAATTTTGATTAATAAAAATCTCCTTTTATAAATGCTTTGAATTATTTATAAAATCTCTATTTGAATTAGAGTATCATTTAATCTCAAAAAATGTAGTTAAAATACCTAATTTAGTCGTTTCGATTAGAGTAATTATCTTTGATTAGGCGTAATCTAATCATTAGCTTTCTAATCTTAAAACGATATCAATGTTTATTTAACCTATCATTCAGCTTCCTCTACCTCTCCATCACACTTGCAATATTTTTCTTTTTCATACGCAGAGTCATATCAATCATAAAGTAAATTAAATAATTCCCAAAACCTAAGCTAATAACAAGGCTCAAATGAATAAATTAAAGCAAATAATAAATGAAATAATTGATTGATAGTGCTGCTCTGTTCATATGTGTGTGTGTGTGTGTATTATATGTATGTTTGTGCGTGTGACTCTTGAGTGGTCAATTTCAGCCAGCTCACAATGTCTATATATCATTACCTGTGGCCAAGTCTAGCTACTAAAAGCAACAATAACCACATTTTGAAACCTAACCAGCGGGGTCCCAACCAAGCGAAGAAGAAATTCAAGTTGCATGCCCAATGCTCATGCCTCGATCGAAAATCTATAGATTCTGTATTGTACTTACTTGTTGCGTGGTGGTGTTAGCTAGCTATTGCACAATTGTCAAACATGTATGATATGTCATTCACCACAATCTTGCCATAATATTCCTACCACACAACTAGAAGTAGGTTTTATTAGACAGTATACAATCTGCTGTATTGATCAATTCATTTACATTTACTACTCTAAATATGGATATTGAGGGCCGTAGTTTTGGTGATTTTCTTTTGAAATTGAAAGAAAATTAGTTTTTTCGGCCTATTTTTTGAATAAATTCTTTAAAACTGCGAGGCCTACATGGGAATACTAATTAGAACACTCGTCAGCCCAAGGAATGTCCTAGGGGGAGAAAAGCTGGAGTTGCTTTTAGAGAAAAAGCTAAAGCTTCTCCTCAAGCCCTAAAGTTAAAGGCTATAGCACACCGGTTTCGGCTTTTTTCATGGGCCTTCCTGGGGCTGCCCTGAAATTTTGATCCAGACTTTTGCATGCACCTTCCCACAGGCGACACGATGCCATTAGAAAAAAACAAAAGTGCATTTGGAGTTTCGGAGTAGTTTTGGCAGATTTTTTTTCCAAAATTAAAAGAAAAACTAGTTTTTTGGGCCAATTTTGGAATATTTTCACAAAAAACTATAAGAACTCTCGATGGCGGTGGGTACTACTTGGGAGCACTCCTGTCGATTGAGAAAAATTGAGTTGCTTTTAAAGAAAAACCCAACTTATCTCCTCGGGTCCCAAAAACCAAAGGTTGTAGCACATCCTTTTTCAGGGGCCTTCCTGGGGCTGCTTTTGAATTTTGACCCAATTTTTTGCAACACCTTCCCAGGGGTGACACGATGCCACCAAAAAAAGTGGGAGTTCGTTTGGAGTCCCTAAGTAGTTTTGGCGGAATTTTTTTTCCAAAATTCAAAGAAAAACCAAATTTTCAACTAATTTTTTGAAAACATTCATAAAACACATGAGCCTCTCAACGGTGGTGAGCACTGCTTATTGCCAACCCAAGGAATGTCTTAAGAGAAAACCTAGATTGCTTTTGGAAAAACCCAACTCCTTCCCTCTAAAGAAAAAATGTTATAGCATACCTGTTTCGGCCTTTTTCATGGGCCTCCCTTGGAATTTTGACCCGATTTTTACATGTACTTTTTTGCTGGCAACACAATGCCACAAAAAAAGAGTAGTCCGTTTGGAGCCCTTGAATAGTATTGATGGGGTTTTTTATTCCTAAAATTCAAAGAAAAACCAATTTATTGAGTCAAATTTTAGAATAAATTCTAAAAACTGTGAGCCTCAGACGGTTGTGAGACTCATTTAGAACAATTTCGTTGACCCAAGGAATGTCCCAGGAGAAAAACCAGATTACTTTTGGAGGAAAAACCCAACTTCTCCCCTTGGGCCCTAAAGCCAATGGCTCTGGCACACCGGTTTTGTCCTATTTCATGGGTTTTCCTGGGGCTGCCTCGTAATTTTGACCCAATTTTTTGCAGCATCTTCCCACGATTGACACAATGCCATAAAAAAAAATAGGAGCCCTTTGGAGCCCCGGAGTAATTTTGGCTGATATTTTCAAAATTCAAAGAAAAAATCGATTTTTTCGGCCTATTTTTAGAATAAATTCTCAATCAACTATAAGAGTCTCCGAACGTTGATGGGGCACCACTTGAGAGAACTTCGGCGAACCCAAAGAATGTCCCAAGAAAGAAAAATTGGGTTGCTTTAGGAGAAAAACCCAACTTCTCTCGGACCCCAAATCCAAAGCTATAAGAGACCAGTTTTGGCCTTTTTCATGGGTCTCTCGGTCATGAATTTTAATTTTCATTTAGGGTTTTGGCCCATTTTTTATTTTTGGGCGGTGCCGTGGCTTTATTTTACTGGGCCCCTCATAATCTATGCATTCAGTGGACCTTAGAACATTTAGGCCGCTTACCCGCTATTTTTAGTTTTCATTTGGGGTTTTGGTGCCCAAACGGTAGCTTATTTTAGGAACGCGGCTGTGCCCTAACCACAGTACGGAGGACCTCATAAAGTCTCGCCCCATTCGAGTCCGGTGGACGAACAGCCATCCACCCCAGGCTATAGCCCACCCGTTTCATTGGGGTTTTGGTGAACAGGCGCATATTTCTCAGCCAGCGGCTGTGGCGGCCTATTCTAACACCTGGAGGCCACTGTAGTCTCGCCCCATTCAGTCCGTGAGACGAACTTGGCCAACCGCCCCAAGGCTATAGCCCGCGTTTTCCTTCGGGGATTTTGCGCCTTGACCAGGCTCTTATTTTAGGCGCGGATATGTGCCCATGACCTTTTACCAGGCCCTCAAAGTCTCGCCCATTTTGAGTCCGTGAGACGGTGGCCAACCCCAAGGCTATTACCCCGTTTCGGTTGGGGTTTTTGGCGCCCAAACAACCGGGCACTTATTTTTAGGCGTGTTGTGCCCGGCTATTTTTGGCAAGGCCCTAAGTCTTTCAGTCCAGCGGATGAACTTGGTAAGCCCTCAAAAATTCTGACCCACGTTTTTAGCGTTTTCATTTGGGGGTTTTGGCGCCCGACCTTGAGCACTTTTTTGGTGACCCCGGCCTATTTTTGGCACATGGAGGCCCCACGCAAAGTCTCGCCCCATTCGGAGTCCGTGGACAAACTTGCCCACCACAGCTATAGCCCACCCGTTTTTGGCCGTTTTTCATTTGAGGGGTTTTGGCGCCCGACAACGCTTATTTTTTTGACTGTCCCGTGGCCTATTTTTGGCACATATGACCCCTAGTCTACATTCGGTCCGTGGACGGTGCTTGACCCCTTTATAAGCCCACCGTTTTTTAGCCGTTTTTTGAAACTGGCTTTGGTGACTTTCAGTGCTTATTTTTGGGCATGGCTGTGCCGCGGACTGGCCCACCAGGCCCCTGCAGTCTCGCATTTCGAGTCCGGCGATCTTCTTCCCACCCACAAGGCTATAGCCCCATTTTTCGGCGGGGTTTTAGGCCCGCCCAGCCCGACCTTATTTTTTTGACTGTGCCCGGACTTATTTACACACACGGATGCCCCTCCAAAGTCTCGCCACATTCCAGTCCGGTGAGTTTGGCCGCCCTTCCCAGGGCTATACCCACCCGTTTTCTGCTGGGGTTTTGGCTCTGACCTTGCGTGGCTGTCACCCTATTTTTATGCGGTGGCCCCTAAAATCTCACCCCATTGGTCTGGCCGAACTTGGCCCCAGTATAGCCCCGTTTTTCCGCGGGGTTTTGGCGGCACGACCGAACCCCTTATTTTTAGGCGGCTGTGTCCACCTGACCTATTTTCACTTTCAGGCCCTCGCAAATTCTCGCCCCATTCGAGTCGTGACGAACAGCCAGCCCACCCCAGTATAACCCGTTTTCCTTCAGGGGTTTTGGCGGCCCGACCTTGAGCCACTTATTTTTTGCGGCTGTGCCATGACCTTTGCTTTGCAGGCCCCTCACAAAGTCACCATTTCAAGGTCCGTGAACATGGCAGTATAGCTCACCGTTTTTCCATTTGGGGGTTTTGGCGCCTTGACGATTATTTTTAGCGTGACAGTGCCCAGCCTATTTTGGCTTGCAGGCCCCCTAAAGTCTCGCACCATTCCCAGTCCAGCGAGACCCGAACATAATACCCCGAGGCTATACTCACCGTTTTTTCGCTGGGGGTTTTTTGGCGCCCGACCTTGAGTGCTTATTTTTAAGCAGCGGCGTGCCCAGTGCCGCGGCCTATTTTTTTGCTTTGGAGCCCCCATGAAGTCTCGCCTCATTTGATCCAGACGAACGTAACCCACCCCCCAAGGCAATAGCCACCCGTTTTTTCAGCGTTTTGCTGGGGATTTGGCGCCCCCTTTCGGTGCACTTATTTTGCAGCGGCTGTGCCCTGCCTATTTTGGCACTGCAGGCCCCTAAAGTCTCGCCTCATTTCGAGTCCAGCGGGCCGCCATCGCCCACTCCCAAGGCTATATCCCACCGTTTTTTCGGGGGTTTTGGCGCCCTGTCCTTGACAGTTTTCGGTGGCTGTGCCCATGGCCTATTTTTTTGCACGGAGGCCCTCAAAGTCTCGCCCCATTCAAGGTCGTGAGACGGTAACCCTTTGTTGTAGCCAGCCCATGGTTTTTCATTGCTGGGGTTTTGGCGCTTCCGACAAAACCTTCGGCGCTTATTTTTTAGGCGTGACTGTGCGGACCTATTTTTTGCACCGAGGCCCCCTCGCAAAGTCTTGCCCCCGTTCCCAGTCAGTAGGCGAACTTGGCAACCCCACCCGCCTCGAGCTTCTGACCCACAGTTTTGGCCGTTTCATTTGGGGTTTTTGGCGGCCCGACCTTCGGGCGCTTATTTTTGGTCGCGACTGTCCCTGCTGCATATTTTTGGCACATGGAGGCCCCTCGCAAAGTCTCGCCCCATTCCGAGTCCGGCGGATGAACTTTGAGCTGTGCCCACCGTTTTTGGCGTTTCGCTGGGGCTTTGGCTGACTTTCGGATGTATGTTGTGGGGGCGCATCTGTACCCTGACCTATTTTTTGGCAGAGGCCCCCAAGTGTCACCCATTTGAGTCTGGCCGAACTTGGCCAGCCCGCCCCCAAGGCTATAGCCCGTTTTCGTGGGGGTTTTGGCGCCCGACCTTGGCTTATTTTTAACCTTGGCTGTGCCGTGGCCTATCTTTAACACATGGAGGCCCCAAAGTACTTCATTAGGAGTCCGTGGGACGAACTTGTGCCCCCAAAGGCTATATCCAGGTTTTCCGGGGTTTTGGCGCTAACCTTTAGGCGCTTATTTTTAGACAGCTATCATACCGCGGACTGTTTTGGCACCGCAGGCGTCCCTAAAGTCTCGCCCATTCAAGTCGGCGGACGAACCCATCCCCGAGCTATACCCCCGTATGTCGGCTGGCGGTTTGGTGCCCGACCTTGGCGTGGCTGTATCCAGCATGACCTATTTTTTTGCACATGGAGCCCCTAGCAAGTCTCGTCACATTCGAATCCGGCGAACAGCCCACCCCGCTATAGCCATTTCATTGGGGTTTTGGCGCCCGACCTTGATCGCTTATTTCTGTAGCGGTTGTGCCTGACCTATTTTACTGGCACTGCAGGCCCCTCGCAAAGTCTACGCCCCTTTCGAGTCGGCGGGCGAAGCCAGCCCCCCCAAGGCTATAGCCCACCCCATTTTTGGCGTTTTCCGTAGGGGTTTTTGGCGCCCGACCAGGCGCTTATTTTTGAATGGCTGTCCCAGACTGTTTTTGGCTGCAGACGCTCTCCATAAAGTCTCGCCCCATTCGAGTCCGGTGGCCGAGATTTAGCCACCCAGGCTATAGCCCACTTTATTTTGGCGGTTTTGGTGCCGACCTTGCGTGGCTGTGTCATGACCTAGTTTTGGTACATGGAGCCCCCTAGCAAAGTCTCGTCACATTCTGAATCCGGTGGACGAACTTGGCCAGCCCCACCCTCCAAGGCTATAGGAGACCCTTTTTTTTGCCATTTTCCGCAGGGGGTTTTGGCGCCCCGACCTTCGGGCGCTTATTTTTGAAACGCGGCTGTGCCGATGGCCTATTATAGCACCACGGAGGCCCCTGCAAAGTCTCGCCCATTCACAGTCGGCCAGACACAGCCAACCCCCCCAAGGCTATATCCCACGTTTTCATTTGGGGTTTTGGCAAATCCTTGGTGCTTATTTTTGAAAGCGGCTGTGCCTGGACTAACCCACAGCACCACGGATGCCCCTAAAGTTTCACCCCATTCGAGTCCCGGCAGCGAACAGCCAACCCGCCCCAGGCTCTAAGCGACCCGTTTTTGCCATTTCTGCGAGGGTGTTTTGGCGCCCGACATTTAGGCCTTGACTGACCGGCCTATTTTGGCACATGGAGGACCCACATAACGTGTCGCCCCATTCAGTCGGCGGGCGAACATACCCCCAGGCTATAGCCCACCGTTTTCCTCCGAAGTTTTGGCGCCCGAACCGGGCACTTATTTTTAGGCGGCTGTTGCCAGCCTATTTTGGCACGGAGACCCCATTCTCGTCCCATTCGAGTCCAGGACGAACAACCTCACCCCCAAAGTATAGCCCTCCGGTTTTCCGCTTTGAGAGTTCACTTCCTTAACCAGACAGCACTTATTTTTGGGCGGCTGTGCCCATGACCTATTTTGACACTGACGCCCTGTAAGTCTCACCCATTCCGAGTCGGCGACGAACAGCCATCCCGCCCCAAATTTATATCGCCGTTTTTTGGCCGTTTTCCGCTGGGGTTTTGCCCCGCCTTTCGGGCACTTATTTTGAGCGCCTGTGCCATCGGTTACAGCACCGGAAGCCCCTCCCAAGTCTGCGCCCCATTAGTCCGGCGGATGAACTTTAGTCTTCCCGCCCCAAAAGCTATAAGCCCACCATTTTGCTGGGTGGTTTGGCGCCCGACCAGGCTTATTTTTAAGCGGTTGTGCCTACGGCCTATATTTGTACAGGGCGCCCTCGCAAGTCTCGCCCATTCGAGTCCGGTGGTGAACCAGCCAGCCCCACCCCCCAAGGCTATAGGAGATCCGTTTTTTTTGCCGTTTTCCGCAGGGGGTTTTGCCGCCCAATTCCTAGTCCGGACGAACTTGTAACAACCCCCAGGCTATAGCTTTTACCATTTACTGCTGGGGGTTTTTGGCGCCCCGACAACCAGGCGCTTACTTTTTGCAGCTGTGCCTGTTTGCAGACGCCCTGCAAGTCTCGCCCCATTCCGAGTCCGGCGGACGAACTTGGCCAGCCCCACCCCCCAAGGCTATAGGAGACCCGTTTTTTTTGCCGTTTTCCGCAGGGGGTTTTGGCGCCCCGACCTTCGGGGGCTTATTTTTGGGCGGTTGTGCCAGCGGCCTATTTATGGCCCACGGAGGGCCCTCGCAAAGTCTCGCCCCATTCCTAGTTCGGCGGACGAACTTGGCCAGCCCCACCCCCCAAGGCTATAGCCCACCCGTTTTCGTCCGGGGGGTTTTGGCGCCCCGAACTTATTTTTGGGGGCGGGTACGCTGCGGCCTATTTTTGGCACGGAGACCCCAAATTCTCGTCCCATTCGAGTCCGGTGGACGAACTTAACCCAGCCCCCAGCTATAGCCCACCGTTTTCCGCTTTGGGATTGCGTCCCACCAGGCTTATTTTTGGTGCAGCTGTGCCCGTGGCCTATTTTAGCACGGACGCCCCCATAAAGTCTCACCCATTCCGTCCGGCGAACAGCCATCCCAGGTATCTCCACCCGTTTTTGGCCGTTTTCCGCTGGGGCTTTTAGCCACCTTTCGGGCACTTATTTTTTTGGGCGGCTGTGCCCATGGTCCAGCACAGACCCCTCCCAAAGCTAACCCTTCATTCGAGTCGGCGGATGACATCCTTCCCACTACCCCAGGCTATAGCCCACCATTTCTGTTGGGGTTTTGGCGCTCCGACCTTGAGCGCTTATTTTTGTCTTGTGGCCTGCGGCCTATATTTCGCAGATGCCCTAAGTCTCGCCCCATTCGAGTCCGGCAGACGAACAGCCAACCCCAAGGCTATAGGAGATCCGTTTTTTGCGTTTTCGCAGGGTGTTTGCCTTGATTCCCTAGTCCGGCGGACGAACTTGGTAACCCCAGGCTATAGCCCACCCATTTTCTGGGGGTTTTGGCTTCCCGACCTTGGCGCTTATTTTTTACCGGCTGTGCCTGCGGCCTACTATTTGCTTAGACGCCCCTAAAGTCTCGCCCCATTCCGAGTCCGGCGGACGAACTTGGAGCCCCCAATATAGGGGCCGTTTTTTGCCATTTCATGGGGTTTTGGCGCCCGACCTTGAGGCTTATTTCTGGGCGGTTGTGCCATGACTATTTAACCACGGAGGCCTAAAGTCTCGCCCATTCCTAGTTTGACGAACTTGCCCACCCAGGCTATAGCCACCCGCATTTTCCTCCCGGGGTTTTGCGCCCGCTTGGTACTTATTTTTAGGCGGCTGAGCCCATTTTTGGAACATGGAACCCCCCAAATTCTCGTCCCATTCAGTCGAAGCGGTGAGACGAACAGCCAACCGCCCCCAGGCTATATCCCGCGTTTTCGCGGGGGTTTTGGCGCCCGACCTGCAGTGCTTATTTTAACCGGCTGACCATGGCCTATTTGCTGGCACCTGAGGCCCTGCAAAATCTCATCCCGTTCAGTCCGGGACGAACAGCTCCCACCCACCCCCCAGGCCGTTTTCCGCTAGGGGTTTTGGCGCCCGACTTGGGCGCTTATTTTTGCAGCGATGGCTGTGCCTCAGCCTATTTATGGCACAGCCCTCCAATGTCTCGCCCATTAGAGTCCGGCCGAGACAACTTGCGCCCTGCCCCCAAGGCTATGTCGCCCGTTTTTTGGCCGTTTTCCGGGGTTTTTCGCCCGGACAAATTATTTTGGGCCATGGCTGTGCCCGCGGCTATTTTTTACACCGAGGCCCTCGCCAAGTCTGCGCCCATTAGCCCACGCCGGCGACGAACTTGGCCAGCCACACCCCAGCCCGTTTTTCCTGCAGGGGTTTTGCGTCCCGTCGCCAGACGGTGAAATTTTTTGGTCACGGCTATTGCCTGCGAGCCCCATAACTGCAGGCCCTGCAAAGTCTCGCCCATGAATACGAACTTGGTTGACCCCTTTTATGGCCCGGCCGTTTTCCGCAGGGGGTTTTGGCGCCCGAGCAATTATTTTTGGGCATGCCCGCTGTGCCCGTGGCCTATTTTAACACCGCAGGCCCTAAAAGTCTAGCCCGTTAAAGGTCCGGTCCGGCGACGAACATAACCGCCCCAAGGCTATAGCCCACCCGTTTTCCGCTAGAGGGTTTTGGCGCCCCGACCTTCGGGCACTTATTTTTGGGCTAGGCTGTGCCCATGGCCTATTTTTGGCACACGGAGGCCCCTCGCAAAGTCTCGTCCGGTTCCGAGTCCGGGCGCGCCAGCTAGCCGCCCCCAGGCTATACCGTTTTCCGCTTCAGCCCAAAGGGTTTTTGGCGCCCCGACCTTCGGGCGCTTATTTTTGGCGTGGCTGTGCCCTCGGCCTATTTATGGCACACGGAAGCCCCTTGCAAAGTCTCACCCCATTCGGTGGCAGCCGGGCGAACTTGGCCATTCAGCCCCTCAAGGCTATAGCCAGCGTTTGTTTAGCCGTTTTTCCGCTGGGGGTTTGGCGCCCGACGCCCGAGGCTTATTTTGACACGCAGCAGTGCCGCATGGTCACAGCTACAGGCCCCGCAAAGTCCGCGCATTCCGAGTCCGTGAGACGATCTTTAACCCGCCCAACATGAGCTATAGCCCACCCATTTTCCGCCGGGGGGTTTTGGCGCCCCGAACTTCGGGCACTTATTTTTTGGCGTGGCTCTGTCCACGGTATATTTTGATAGCAGGCCCCTGTAGTCTTAAGCCCCATTCCTAGTCCGGCCGGACGTTTCCCGCCCCCAAGGCTATAGCCCACCCGTTTTCCGCCGGGGGGTTTTGGCGCCCTGATCATCGGGCGCTTATTTTTTGGTGCGGCTGTGTCCGCGGCCTATTTTTGGTTCATGGAGGCCCCTCGCAAAGACTCGCCCCATTCCGAGTCCGGGGGACGAACTTGGCCAGCCCCACCGCCAAGGCTATAGCCCACCCATTTTTTTGGCCGTTTTCCACAGGGGGGTTTTTGCGCCCCGACCTTCGGGCACTTATTTTTGGGTGTGGCTGTGCCCGCGGCCTATTTTTGGCACATGGAGGGCCCTCACAAATTCTCGCCCCATTCCGAGTACGGCGGACGAAGTTGGCCAGCCCCATCCCCCAAGGCTATAGCGCACCCGTTTTCCGCTGGGGGGTTTTGGTGCCCGACCTTCGGGCTCTTATTTTTGGTCGAGGCTGTGCCCGCGGCCTATTTATGGCACACGGAGGTCCCTCGCAAAGTCTCGCCCCATTCCGATACCGGCAGACAAACTTGGCCAGCCCCACCCCCCAAGGCTATGGCCCACCCGTTTTCCGCTGGGGGGTTTGGGCGCCCCAACCTTCGGGCACAAATTTTTGGGCACTGCTGTGCCCGTGGGTATTACAAGGCCCCTGCAAAGTCTTGTTCGCCCCATTCGAGACGGAGAACAGCCAGCCCCACCCCCCAAGGTTTTAGCCCACCCGTTTTCCGCTAGAGGGTTTTGGCGCCCCGACCTTCGGGTGCTTATTTTTGGGCGCAGCAGTGCCCACAGCCTATTTTTGGTACACGGAGGCCCCTCACAAAATCTCGCCCCATTCCGAGTCCGAGCCTTGTGACGTGGCCCCGCCAGCGGCAAGGCCTAAAGCCACCCTATTTTTCCGCTGTGGGGTTTGGCGCCCGACCTTCAGGCACTTATTTTTTTGGCTAGCGCCCCGCGGCTGTGCCCAGCCTATTACAGCACGGGAGCCCTCGCAAAGTCTCTGCCCATTCTGGAGGTCCGGTGACGAACAGCCAGCCCACCCAAAGCTATAGCCCACCTTCGTTTTTTTTCATAAGGCCCCGAGAGATTTTTGCGCCCTGTTAACCTTGAGCGCTTATTTTTTAGGCGTGGCTGTGCCCACGCCAAACCACCTGCACTGGGTTTCTGTATTCCAGCGGAGGACCCTGTGAAGTAGAAAACTAATATCGCCATTTTCATTCTGGTCATTGAATGAACGAGCAGTCTGCCCGCCCCTGGCTATACCACCCGTTTTCAGGGTTTAAGCGCCCCGACCTTCAGCTTATTTTTGAATCTTGACCATGCCAACGGCCATTTTAGCACACTTTGAAGGCCCCTAAAGTGTCGCCCCATTGAAAGTCGGCCAGACGAACTTGGCCCCACAGGCTATAGCCCACCGTTTTTCGGGGTTTTGGTGCCGATCTTGAGCACTTATTTTAAACCCGGCTGTGCCCCCTACTTATAGCCCAGGCCCTACATAAGTCTCGTCCCATTAGGTCGGCGGACAAACTTGCCTGCCCACCTGGCATAACCGCCCGTTTTTCCGCCGAGGTTTTGGTGCCCGATCTTGGGCACTTATTTTTAAGCGGCTGTGCCACAGCTATTATAGCCATAGGCCCTAAAAGTGTCGTCCCCAGCCGACGAACTTGGTCTACCCCTTGCCCCCAAGGCTATAACCCGTTTTTGGCGTTTTCCTGGGGTTTTGGCGCCGATCTTCAGGTGCTTATTTTGAGCTGTGCTTACGGTCTACCCCCAGCACTGCAGGCCCCTCACAAAGTCTCACCCCATTCGGAGTCCGGCGGACGAACTTGGAACTTCTTGCGCCCAAAACTATAGCCATTTTGGCTGTTTTCCGCGAGGTTTGGCGCCCACGACCTCCAGTGCTTATTTTTGGGCGCAGTGCCCACAACCTATTTTGGTACCGTGAGGCCCCTGTGAAGTCTTGCCCCATTCCGAGTCCCGGCGAACCCGCTTTAGGGCTATAGCCCACCCGTTTCATTTGCTGGGCTTTGGCGCCCGACCTTCAGTATTTATTTTTGAATCTTGACCATGCCAGCGGCCCATTTGGCACAGGCCCCTAAAGTCTCGCCCCATTCCTGAGTCGGCCAGACCACCCGCCCCAAGCTATAGCCCACCCGTTTTCGCTGGGGGTTTTGCCCCAACCAGCGCTTATTTTTTGGGCGTGGCTGTGCCCTCTTTGAACACGGAGGACCTACGCATGAGTCTCGCCCCATTCACAGTCCGGCAGACAAGTCTGCCCTTTAAGGCTATAGCCACCGTTTTTCGCTGGGGTTTAGGCGCCCGACCTTGGCGCTTATTTTGGATCTGACCATGCCATTTTACCCATTTCGGCCCTATGCAAAAAGTGTCGCCCATTCGAGTCCGGCCCAGACGAACTTAGCCAACCCCCCGAGGCTATAGCCCACCCATTTTCCCTGGGGGTTTTTGGTACCCGACCCGGTGGCTTATTTTGGGCGGCTGTGACCATGACCTATTTTGGCCACAACACCACAGGCCCCTCAAGTCTCGCCCCTTTCGAGTCCGGAGGACGAACTTGTGGCCAGCCCGCCCCAAAGGCTATAGCCGCATTTTCGGTGGGGTTTGGTCGCCCGACCAGTGCTTATTTTTGCTCGTAGCTGTCCCCGCATCCTATTTTTGGCACACGGAGGCCCCTCGCCAAGTGTCGCACCATTCCGAGTCCGGCGGACGAACTTGGCCAGCCCCACCCCCCAAGTGTATGGCCCACCCGTTTTCCGATGGCTGTTTTGGCGCCCGACCTTGAGCTTATTTTGAAATGCGGATATTGCCCGCGGCATATTACAGGCACATGGAAGACCCACCTAAGTCTCAACCATTCCGAGCCGGCCAGGCGAACACCCCCGAAGGGTATGGCCCACCCGTTTTCCGATGGGCGGTTTTGGCGCCCGACCGAGGCTTATTTTTGGCGTGCGCGGATATGGCGGCGGCTTCTTGCACCACTGCAGGCCCCTTGCAAAGGCCCGCCCCATTCCGAGTCCGGCGGACGAACTTGGCCTGCCCCATTCCCCAAGGCTATAGCCCATCCGTTTTCCGCAGGGGGGTTTTGGCGCCCCGACCTTCAGGCACTTATTTTAGGGAGCGGCTGTGCCCGCGGCCTATTTTTGGCACACGGAGGCCCCTCGCAAAGTCTCACCCCTTTCCGAGTCCGGTGGACGAACTTGGCCAGCCCCACCCCCCAAGGCTATAGCCCACCCGTTTTCCGCTAGGGGGTTTTGGCGCCCCGACCTTCGGGCGCTTATTTTTGGGTGCGGCTTGCGACCTAATTTGCACGAAGCCCTCACCAAGTCTACCCATTCCAAGTCCAGAGCCCCCCCCCCAAGGATGTAACCCACCCGTTTTTTTGGCCGTTTTCCACGGGGGGGTTTTGGCGGCCCGACCTTCGGGCGCCTACTTTTGGACGCGGCTGTGCTCGTGGCCTATTTTTGGCACATGGAGGCCCCTCACAAAGTCTCACCCCTTTCCGAGGCCGGTGGACGAACTTGGCCGGCCACACCCCCCAAGGCTATAGCCCACCCGTTTTCCGCTAGGGGGTTTTGGCGCCCCGACCTTCGGGCGCGGCTCTGACCGCGACCTAATTTTGGCACACGGAGGCCCCTCACAAAGTCTTGCCCCATACCGAGTCCGGCGGACGAACTTGGCCAGCCCCACCCCCCAAGTCTGTAACCCATCCGTTTTTTTGGCCGTTTTCCACTGGGGGGTTTTGGCGGCCCGACCTTCGGGCGTTTATTTTTGTGTGCGGCTGTGCCCGTGTCCTATTTTTGGCACACGGAGGCCCCTCGCAAAGTGTCGCCCCATTAAGTCCGTGGACGAACTTTGCCAACCCCCCGAAGGTATGGCCCGTTTTCAATAGGTTTGGCGCCCAGAGCAGGGGCTTATTTTTGGGCTCGGATCTGCCCGTGGCCTATTTTTAGCACATGGAAGCCCCTCGCCAAGTATCGCCCCATTCCGAGCCCGGGGACGAACTTGGCCAGCCCCACCCCCCAAGGCTATAGCCCACCCGTTTTCCGCGTGGGAGTTTTGGCGCCCCAACCTTCGGGACCTTAGTTTTGGGTGCGGCTGTGTCCCTGACCTATTTTGGCACCACAGGCCTGCAGCCGCCCCATTCGAGTCCGGCAGACGACAGCCTGCCCCATTCCCCAGGCTATAGCCCATCCGTTTTCATGAGGGTTTTGGCGCCCGACACTTATTTTACAGGAAGCGGCTGTGCCCTTGACCTATTTTTGCACCACAGGCCCCTAAAAGTCTCACCCCTTCAAGGAGTCCGGTGGGCGAACAGCCCACCCCCAAGGCTATAGCCACCGTTTTTTGGCCTTTTTCGCTGGGGTTTGGCGCCCGACCTTGAGCACCTTACTTTTGGGCGTGACTGTACTCGCGGCCTATTTTTGGCACACGGAGGCCCCTCGCAAAGTCTCGACCCATTCCGAGGCCGGCGGACGAACTTGGCCAGCCCCACTCCCCAAGGCTTTAGCCCACCTGTTTTTTTGGCCTTTTTCCGTTGGGGGGTTTTGGCGCCCCGACCTTCGTGCGCTTACTTTTGGGCGTGGCTGTGCCTGCGGCCTATTTTGGGCACACGGAGGCCCTACATGAAATCTCGACCCATTCAGCCGGCGGATGAACAGCTCCATCCCCCAGGCTATAAGCCCACCCCTTTTTGGCCTTTCTCCGGCCAGACGAACTTGGGGACCCGACCTTGAGCGGTCATTTTGTCTTGGCTGTGCCGCAGCCTATTTTAGTACCAGAGGCCCTCAAAGTCTCGCCCCATTACTGAGGGCGTGAGACGAACAGCCACGCCCCAGGCTATAGCCCCGTTTTTGGCCTTTTTCATTTGGGGCATTTTGGCGCCCGACCTTGGCGCTACTTTGGGTGTGGCTGTGCCGCGGACAATTTTTACAGCACCACAGGCCCCTACGCAAAGTCTCGACGCATTCTAATCCGTGACGAACTTGTCAGCCCACGCCCCAGGCTATAGCCACGTTTTTGTCCTTTTTCCGCTGGGGGGTTTTGGCGCCCCGACCTTCGGGTGCTTACTTTTGGGCGTGGCTGTGTCCGCGGCCTATTTTTGGCACACGGAGGCCCCTCACAAAGTCTCGACCCATTCCGAGGCCGCGGCGAACTTTGCCAGCCCCACCCCCCAAGGCTATAACCCACCCCTTTTTTTGGCCTTTCTCCGCCGGACGAACTTGGGGACCCGACCTTCGGGCGGTCATTTTTGGCTTGGCTGTGCCATGACCTACTTTGGTACAGAGGCCCCTACAAAGTCTCGCCCCATTCGAGGCGGCGGCGAACTTAGCCCTTTGGCTATAACCCACTTTTTTTGGCCTTTTTTCATTTGGGGTTTTGGCGCCCGACAACCAGTGCTGCTTACTTGGCGTGTGTGCCGGGCCCTATTTTTAGCACCTGGAGACCCTTTCAAAATCTCGACCCATTCATAGTCTGTCGGACGAACTTGTCCAGCCCACCCCTGAGCTATAGCCCACCGTTTTTTGGCCTTTTTCATTTGGGAGTTTTGGCGCCCAACCTTGGTGCTTATTTTTTGGCGGCTGTGCGCCGCCTATTTACACTGGAGGCCTCTGCAAAGTCTTATTCGCCCCATTCGGCAGACGAACTTGCAGCCAACCCGCACCCAGGCTTTATAGCAGCTTGCCCATTTTGGCCTTTTCGGAGAGGCGAACTTGGGACCCGACCTTGAGGTCATTTTTGTGCTTTCGGCTGTGCCCATGACCTATTTTTGGTACCTGAGGCCCCTCGCAAAGTCTACGCCCCATTCTGAGGCGGCGGATGAACAGCCACACCCCCAGGCTATAGCCCCGTTTTTGTCCTTTTTTCATTGGCGTTTGGCGCCCGACCTTGAGCGCACTACTTTTGGGCGTGACTGTACTCGCGGCCTATTTTTTGGCACCTGCAGGCCCTACTTAAAGTCTCGACCCATTCGAGGCGGCGGACAATTGTAGCCAGCTCCCAGGCTTTAGCCCACTGTTTTGGCCTTTTCGCATTTGGGGGTTTTGGCGCCCCGACCTTCGGGCGCTTACTTTTGGGCGTGGCTGTACTCGCGGTCTATTTTTGGCACACGGAGGACCCTCGCAAAGTCTCGCCCCATTCCGAGTCCGGCGGACGAACTTGGTCAGCCCCACCCCCAAGGCTATAGCCCGCCCGTTTTTTTTGCCTTTTTCCGGTGGACGAACTTGGGGACCCGACCTTCGGGCGGTCAGTTTTGTGCGCGGCTGTGCCTGCGTCCTATTTTTGGCACTCGGAGGCCTAGCACAAAGTCTCGACCCATTCCGAGGCAATGGACGAACAGCCCAGCCCCAAGGCTATACCCCACCCGTTTTTGGACTTTTTTCCGCTGGGGATTTTGGCTCCCCTGACCAGGCGCTTATTTTTGGCGTGGCGTGCCAGCCTATTTTAGCACTGCAGGCTCTCGCGAGTCTCGCCCCATTCCGAGTCAGACGAACATCAACCCACTCCACAAGGCTATAGCCCACCCCTTTTTTTGGCCTTTTTCCGGCGGATGAACTTGGGGACTCGACCTTCGGGCGGTCATTTTTGGGCGCGGCTGGGCCCGCAACAAATTTTTTGCACATGGAGGCCCCTCACAAAGTGTCGCCCCATTATGAGCGCGGCGGACGAACTTGGCCAGCCCCACCCCCCAAGGCTATAGCCCACCCGTTTTTTTGGCCTTTTTCCGGCTGACGAACAAGGGGACCCGACCTTCGGTCGGTCAGTTTTGTGCGCGGCTTTGCCCGCGTCCTATTTTTAACATGAGCCCGGAAGTCTCGACCCATTCCGAGGCGGCCCGGGACGAGCAGCCGAACCCCCCAGGCTACCCACCCGTTTTTGGCCTTTTCCGCTGGGGTTTTGGCGCTGACCTTGGCGCTTATTTTTGGCGTGGCTGTGTCCGCCTTATTTTGGTACGGAGACCCCTGGAAAGCCTCGCCCCATTCTGAGTCCGGTGGACGAACTTGTATCCCGCTCCGCGGCTATAGCCCACCCTTTATGGCCTTTTCGGCGGACGAACTTGGGACCCGACCTTAGGCGGTCATTTTAGTAGCGGCTGGGCCCGCGACCTATTTTTCGCACACGGAGGCCCCTCGCGCCAATGTCCCCATTCGGTCGCGGCCCAGACGAACTTGGACCCAGCCTTCCCACCGTTTTTGGCCTTTTTTCCGGGACGAACTTGAGGACCCGACGGCGGTCATTTTGAAGCGGCTGTGCCGCGACCTATTTTTCGCTGCAGGCCCCTCGTAAGTGTCACCCCATTCCGAATCCGGCCGGCAGACAGCCCACCCCCAGGCTATAGCCCACTCGTTTTTGGCCTTTTTCGCTGGGGTTTTGGCGCTTCCCGACCGGCGCTTATTTTTGGGCGGCGGCTGTGCCGCGGCCTATTTTTAACGGAGGCCCTAAAGTCTCGACCCATTCGAGTCAGCGGACTAACTTGGCGATCCCACTCCCCAGGCTATAACCCGTTTTGGCCTTTTTCGGTACGCGAACTTGGGGACCCCACCTTGGGCGGTCATTTTAAAGGCGCTTGTTAGCCGCATGACCTATTTTTTTGCTGCAGGTACCTACAAAGTCTCGACCTATTCGAGTCCGGCCGGACGAACAGCCAACCCACCCCCTATAGCCCGCCCTTTTTGGCCTTTTCGGCGGATGAACTTGGGTCTCGTCCTTGACGGTCATTTTGGGCGTGGCTGGGCCGTGACCTATTTTTCCGCCTGCAGGCCCCATAAAGTGTCACCCCATTCCGAGTCCTTGAGCGGACAATTTAGCCAGCCCAAGGCTATACCGCCCTTTTGGCCTTTTTTCCAGGGACCCGAACTTGGGGACCCGACCTTCGGGTGGTCATTTTTGGGCGCGGCTGTGCCCGCGACCTATTTTTCGCACACAAAGGCCCCTCGCAAAGTGTCGCCCCATTCCGAGTCCGGCAGATGAACTTGGCTAGCCCCACCCCCCAAGGCTATAGCCCACCCGTTTTTTTGGCCTTTTTCCGCTGGGGGGTTTTGGCGCACCAGCCTTCGCGCGCTTATTTTCCGACGCGGCTGTGCCCGCGGTCTATTTTTCGTACACGGAGGCCCCTCGCAAAGTCTCGACCCATTCCGAGTCCGGCGGACGAACTTGGCCATCCCCACCCCCCCAAGGGTGTAGCCCACCCGTTTTTTTGGCCTTTTTCCGGCGGATGAACTTGGGGACCCCACCTTCGGGCGGTCATTTTAGGGTGCGGCTGTGGTCGAGCCTGAATTTTTTGCACAGGCCCTGCCAAGTCTCGCCCCATTCGAGGCGGGCAGCCGCCCACCCAAGGCTATAACCCACCCCTTTTTTTGGCCTTTTTCCGGCGGATGAACTTGGTGACCCCACCTTCGGGCGGTCATTTTAGGGCGCGGCTGTGCCCGCGACCTATTTTTCGCACACGCAGGCCCCTCGCAAAGTGTCACCCCATTCCGATCGCGGCGGACGAACTTGGCCTGCCCCAACCCCCAAGGCTATAGCCCACCCGTTTTTTTGGCCTTTTTCCGGCGGACGAACTTGGGGACCCGACCTTCGGGCGGTCATTTTTGGGCGCGGCTGTGCCCGCGACCTATTTTTCGCACACAGAGGCCCCTCGCAAAGTGTCGCCCCATTCCGAATCCGGCGGACGAACTTGGCCAGCCCCACCCCCCAAGGGTATAGCCCACCCGTTTTTTTGGCCTTTTTCCGCTGGGGGGTTTTGGCGCCCCCGACCAGCGCTTATTTTTTGGGCAGCGGCTGTGCCCCCTATTCTTCTGAGGCCCCTCGCAGTCTCGACCCATTCAGTCGGCGGACTAACTTGGCGATCACTCCCCGAGGCTATAGCCGCCCGTTTTTGGCCTTTTTCGGCGCCTTGAACTTGAGGACCCCACCTTGAGGCGGTCATTTTAGGCGCTGCTGTGCCCCATGACCTATTTTGGCACCGGAGGTACCTCGCCAAAGTCTCGACCTATTCGAGTCCGGCCAGACGAACAGCCAACCCGCCCCTATAGCCGCTTTTGGCCTTTCGGCCGGATGAACTTGGGGACTCGTCCTTGGTGTCATTTTTAGGCGGGCTGGGCCGTGACCTACCGCTGCAGGCCCTACGCAAAGTGTCACCCATTCAAGGAGTCCCTTGATTAATTTAGCCACCCTTTAGTATAGCCGCGCTTTTTGGCCTTTTTCCGGCGGACGAACTTGGGGACCCGACCTTCGGGTGGTCATTTTTGGGCGCGGCTGTGCCCGCGACCTATTTTTCGCACACAAAGGCCCCTCGCAAAGTGTCGCCCCATTCCGAGTCCGGCAGATGAACTTGCTGCCCGCCCGGCTATAGCCCCGTTTTTGGCCTTTTTCCGCTGGGGTTTTGGCGCACCAACCAGCGCTTATTTTCCGGCAGCGGCTGTGTGATCTATTTTACAGGCCCCTCGCAAGTCTCGACCCATTCGAGTCCGGCGGGACGAAGCCATCCCACCCCCAGGTGTAGCCGCCCCGTTTTTGGCCTTTCCGGCGGATGAACAGGGACCCCACCTTGGGCGGTCATTTTAAAGATGCGGCTGTGGTGAGGCCTAGTTTTTGCCAGGCCCCTGAAGTCTAACCCCATTCGGCAGCCCCAGCCCCCCCTATCCCCTTTTTGGCCTTTTCGGCGGATGAACTTGGTGACCCCACCTTGGGCCGGTCATTTTTTAGAAGCGTGCCGCAACCTATTTACATGAGCCCCTAAAAGTGTCACCCCATTCGATGGCCGGACGCGCACAGCCTGCCCACCACCGTTTTTGGCCTTTTTTCGGCGGACGAACTTGGGGACCCGACCTTCGGGTGGTCATTTTAATGCTGTGCTCATGACCTACTTACCGCCTGAGGCCCCTCGCAAAGTGTCGCCCCATTCGAATCCGGCCAGACCCGAACTTACCCCGAGGGTATAGACCCGTTTTTGGCCTTTTTTCGCTGGGGGTTTTGGCGCCGCGACCTTCGGGCGCTTATTTTTGCCAGCGGCTGTGCCCATATTTACAACACGGAGGCCCTCTGTAAATGTCTCGACCCATTACGAGTCCGGACGAACTTATATCCTCCCCAAGGCTATAGCCAGCGTTGTTTGGCCTTTTCGGAGACGAACTTGAGGACCCCCAGGCGGTCATTTTAGGGGCGGCTGTGCCTGCCACAACTACCGCAGGCCCCTCGCAAAGTCTCGACCTATTCCGAGTCCGGCGCACGAACTTGGCCAGCCCCACACCCCAAGGCTATAGCCCACCCCTTTTTTTTGGACTTTTTCCGGCGGATGAACTTGGGGATTCGACCTTCGGGCGGTCATTTTTGGGCGCGGTTGGGCACGCGACCTATTTTTCGCACACGGAGGCCGCTCGCAAAGTGTCACCCCATTCCGAACGCGGTGGACGAACTTGGCCAGCGGTACCACCCAAGGCTATAGCCCACCCATTTTTTTGGCCTTTTTCCGGCGGACGAACTTGGGGACCCGACCTTCGGGCGGTCATTTTTGGGCTTTTTCCGGCGCACGAACTCTTGGACCCGACCTTCGGGCTGTCAGTTTAGGGCGCGGCTGTGCCCGCGGCCTATTTTTGGCACACGGAGGCCCCTCGCAAAGTCTCGACCTATTCCGAGTCCGGCGGACGAACACCCGCCCCCAAGGCTATAGGCCACCGTTTTTTAGCCTTTTTCGCTGGGGTTTTGGCGCTCCGACAACCAGGCTTATTTTTTAGCGGCTGTGCCTTGACCATTTTAGCGCACGGAGACCCCTCGCGAAGTGTCGCCCCGTTCCGAGTCCCGCGGGCGAATATGGCCAGCCCCACCCCCCAAGGCTATAGCCCAGCCCTTTTTTTGGCCTTTTTCCGGCGACGAACTTGGGGACCCGACCTTCGGGCAGTCATTTTTGGGCGCGGCTGTGTCCGCAGCCTATTATTGGCACACGGAAGCCCCTCGTAAAGTCTCGCCCCATTCCGAGTCCGGCGGACGAACTTGTATCCACCCCCAAAGCGATAGCCCCATTTTGGCCTTTTCGGCCCAGACGAACTTGGGGACCGGACCTTGAGGTGGTCATTTTTAAGGCAGCGGCTGTGCCTTCTAATTTTGCCTACAGGCCCCTAAAAATCTCGACCTATTCCGAGTCCGGTGAACTTAGCCTCGCCACCCCCCAAAGGCTATAGCCCACATTTTTTGACCTTTTCGGCCAGACGAACTTGAGGACTCGACCTTGGGGCCGGTCATTTTGAATGACTGTGCCCCCTATTTTAACTACAGAGGCCCTACGCAAAGTCTCGACCTATTCCGAGTCGGCTGACGAACTTGGGGACCCGACCCGAGATCATTTTAGGCGGCTGTGCCGCAGCCTATTATTAGCTGCGGAAGCCCTCGTGAAGTCTCGCCCCATTCGGAGTCCGGCGGACGAACTTGGCCAACCCACCCCAAGGCGATAGCCCACCCATTTTGGCCTTTTCGGCGGCGAGACAGGGACCCGACCAGGCGGTCATTTTTAGGCGGCTGTGCGCGGCCTAATTTTTACCACAGGCCCTACGCGAAGTCTCGACCTATTCCAGTCCGGTAGACGAACGCGCCACCCCAGGCTATAGCCCACCACATTTTGACCTTTCCGGACGAACTTGGGGATTTCGATCTTGGGCGGTCATTTTGGCGGCGGCTGTGCCTCTATACTAACACGGAGGCCCCTCGCAAAGTCTCGACCTATTCCGAGTCCGGCGACGAACTTGGGGACCCGACCTTCGGGCAGTCATTTTTGGGCGCGGCTGTGCCCGCAGCCTATTATTGGCACACGGAAGCCCCTCGTAAAGTCTCGCCCATTCGAGTCGGCCAGACGAACTTAGCCAGCCCCCAAGCGACAGCCACCCAATTTTGGCCTTTTTCGGTAGACGAACAGGGACCCGACCTTCAGGCGGTCATTTTTGGGCGGCTGTGCCAGCCTAATTTGCCACAGGCCCTGTAAAGTCTCGACCTATTCCGGTCCAGTGAACAGCCAGCGCCACCCCCCAAGGCAATAGCCCACCACATTTTTTACTTTTCCGGATGGAGACATGGACTCGACCTTGAGGCGGTCATTTTTAGGCGGCTGTGCCCCCCTATTTTAACAGAGCAGGCCCTAAAGTCTCGACCCATTCCGAGTCCGGCAGACAAACTTGGCCAGCCCCACCACCCAAGGCTATAGCCTACCCCTTTTTTTGGCCTTTTTCCGGCGGACGAACTTGGGGAACCAACCTTTGGGCGCTTATTTTTGGTCACGGCTGTGCCCGCAGCCTATTTTGGCCTGCAGGCCCCTCACAAAAGTCGCCCGTTCCGAGTCAGCAGACATGGACCAACCCCCCCAAGGCTGCGCCCGCCCCTTTATTTGGTCGTTGTTCCGCTGGGGGGTTTTGGCGCCCCGACCTTCGGACGCTTATTTTTGGACGCGGCTGTGCCCGCGGCCTATTTTAACACCACAGGCCCCTACGCCAAAGTCCGCCCCATTCCTAGTCCGGCCAGACGAACTTAGCCACCCTCAAGGCTATGTAACCCCGTTTTTTGCCCTTTTTCCGGCGGACGAACTTGGAGACCCGACCTTCGGGCGGTCATTTTTGGGCGCGGCTGTGCCCGCGGCCTATTTTTGGCACATGGAGGCCCCTCGCAAAGGCTCGCCCCATTCCGAGTCCGGCGGACGAACTTGGCCAGCCCCATCCCCCAAGTGTATAGCCCACCCCTTTTTTTGGCCGTTTTCTGCTGGGCACTTTTGGTGCCCCGACCTTCGGGCGCTTATTTTTGGGGACGGCTGTGCCCACGGCCTATTTTTGGCACACGGAGGCCCCTCACAAAGCCTCGCCCCATTCCGAGTCCGGCGGACGAACTTGGCCAGCCCCACCCCCCAAGGCTATAGCCCACCTGTTTTTTTGGGCTTTTTCCGGCGGACGAACTTGGGGACCCGACCTTCGGGCGGTCATTTTTGGGCGTGGCTGTACCCGCGTTCTATTTTTGGTACACGGAGGCCCCTCGCAAAGTCTCGCCTCATTCCGAGTCCGGCGAACAAACTTGGCCAGCCCCACCCCCCAAGGTCATAGCCCACCCTTTTTTTGGCCTTTTTCCGGCGGACGAACTTGGGGACGCGACCTTCGGGCTGTCATTTTTGGGCGGGGCTGCGCCTGCGGCCTATTTTTGGTACTGAGGCCCCATAAAGTCTCGCCCCATTCAGTCCGGAGACCCGAACCCCCCGCCCCAGGCTATAGGCCACCCCTTTTTGGCCTTTTTTTGAGACGAACTTGGGGCGCGACCTTGAGGCGGTCATTTTTGCTGTGACATGACTATTTTTGAATTTCTGAGCCCCTAGCAAAATCTCGCCCCATTCGGTCGGTGACGAACTTGGCCAGCCCGCCCCAGGATTTATAGCCGCCCATTTTTGGCCTTTTTCAGCTGGGGGTTTTGCGACCGAGGCGGCATGGCCTATTTTTGGTACACGGAGGCCCCTCGGAAAGTCTCGCCCCATTCCTAGTCCGGCGGACGAACTTCGACAGCCCCACCCCCCAAGGCTATAGCCCACCCATTTTTTTGGCCTTTTTCGGGCGGACGAACTTGGGGACGAGACCTTCGGGCGGTCATTTTTGGCACACGGAAACCCCTCACAAAATCTCGCCCCATTCGGAGTCCGGAGGACAAACTTGGCCAGCCCCACCCCCCAAGGCTATAGCCCACCCGTTGTTTTTGCCTTTTTCCGGCGGACGAACTTGGGGACGCGACCTTCGGGCTGTCATTTTTGGGCGCGACTGTGACCGCGGCCTATTTTTGGAACATGGAGGCCCCTCGCAAAATCTTGCCCCATTCGGAGTCCGGCTGACGAACTTGGCCAGACCCACCCCCCAAGGCTATAGCCCACCCATTTTTTTGGCCTTTTTCCGGCGGACGAACTGGGGGACCCGACCTTCGGGTGGTCATTTTTGGGTGGGGCTGTGCCTGCGGCCTAATACTGCAGGCCCCTTGTAAGTCTGGCCCCATTCCGAGTCCGGCGGGCCGAACCCAGCCCCACCCCCCAGGCTATAGCCCACCCCTTTTTTGGGCATTTTTTCGGCGGACGAACTCGGGGCGTGACCTTGAGGCGGTCATTTTTAGGCCTTGGCTGTGACGCGGCCTATTTTTCAGGCCCTAGCTAAAATCGCCCCATTCCGAGTCCGGCGGACGAACTTGGCCAGCCCCACCCCCCAAGGCTATAGCCCACCCGTTTTTTTGGCCTTTTTCCGGCGGACGAACTTGGGGACCCGACCTTCGGGTGGTCATTTTTGGGCGGGGCTGCGCATGCGGCCTATTTTTGGCACACGGAGGCCCCTCGTAAGGTCTCGCCCCATTGAGTCCGTGAGACCCAACCCCAGCCCCAGGCTATAGCCACCCCTTTTGGCCTTTTGCCAGACGAACTTGGGGATCACGACCAGGCGGTCATTTTAGCCTTGGCTGTGAGCAGCCCTATTTTGGGTTTCTGAGGCCCTCATAAATCTGCGCCCCATTAGTCCGTGAGACCCGACAGCCAGCCACCCCAGGCTATAGCCCACCCATGTTTTGGCCTTTTTCTTTGGGGTTTTTGCGCCCGATAACCGAGGCGCGGCTGTGCCAGCTGACCTATTTTGGTACAGAGGCCCTCGGAAAGTCTCGCCCCATTCTAGTCCGGTGGGCGAACTTGGCCAGCCCAGGCTATAGCTCACCCATTTTTGGCCTTTTTTGGGGGGTATTGGCGCCCGACCTTTAGGCGGCTCTGCCCGCAACCTATTTGGGCACCTACAGGCCCTCGCCAAGTCTCCCCATTCGGGTCAGTGAGACTGACGTGGCCCCCAGGCTATATGTTTTTTGGGCTTTTAGGACTAACTTTGGGACCCGACCTTGGTGGTCAATTTTTGGCGGCTGTGCCCGGCCTATTTTGGCACAGGCCCCTATGAAGTCTCGCCCCATTCAAAGTCCGATTAGACGAACTTGTAACCAGCCCAGTATAGCCGCATTTTTGGCCTTTTTCATTTGGGGTTTTGGCGTGACCAGCGCTTCTTTTTGGCTAATGGCTGTGCAGCGCTATTTTAGCTACAGGCCCTCGTAAGTCTCGGCCCATTCCGAGTCCGTCAGGCGAACCATGACCCCCACCCTATAACCGCTGGTTTTTTAGCCTTTTCGGCGGCGAACTTGGTGACCCGACCAGGCGTTCATTTTGGGCCAGCTGTGTGGCCTATTTTTTGAGCAGCTGTGCCTGTGTAGCCTATTTTTGGCACCACAGGCTCGCCAAAGTCTCCCCCATTAGTCCGGCAGACGAACAGCCAAGCCCGCCCCCAAGACTATAAGCCCGTTTTTTGGCCTTTTTCTGGCGGACAAACTTGGGGACCCAACCTTCGGGTGGTCATTTTTGGGCGCGGCTGTGCCACCAATTTGGCACATGGAGCCCTAAGCCAAGTCTCGCCCCATTCAGTCGGCGGGTGAACAGCCAGCCAACCGCGCACCAAGTATAGCCACCTTTTGGCCTTTTTCCGGCAGACGAACTTGGGGACCCGACCTTCGGGCGGTCATTTTTAATGCGGCATGACTGGCCCGCAGCTACCAGGTCCCCCTACATAAAGTCTCGCTCCATTTGGGTCCGTGAGACGAACTTTTAGCCCCAGCGCGCACGGTATAGCCCCCTTTTTGGCCTTTTTCGGTGAGACGAACTTGGGGACCCGACGCCGGCGGTCATTTTTGGCGCGGCTGTGACCGCAGCTTATTTTGCACACAGGCCCCCTCGCAAAGTCTCGCCCATTCGAGTCGGTGGACGAACTTGGCAACCAGCACGCCAGTATAGCCACGCATTTTTTGTGGCCTTTTTTGGGGGTTTTGGCGCCCGACCCTCGGCGCGGCTGTGGCCTATTTTTGGCACCACAGGCCCCTCGTAAGTCTCGGCCCATTCGAGTCAGTGGACGAACAGCCGGCCCCTCGATATACCCTTGGCTGTTTTTGGCCTTTTTCATTTGGGGTTTTGGCTCCCCGACCTTCGGAGCGCTTCTTTTTGAAGGCGTGCTGTGCCGCCGCCTTTTAGCACTGCGAGGCCCTCGGAAAGTTCTCCCCATTCGAGTCCGGCGGACTAACCCGACCCCGCTATAGCCACGTTTTTTGGCCTTTTTCTGCTGGGGGGTTTTTCCGCTCCGACCTTCGGGCGCTTATTTTTGGGCGCGGCTGTGCCGGCGGCCTATTTTTTGTACACGGAGGTCCCTCACAAAGTCTCGCCCCATTCCGAGTGCGTTGGACGAACTTCGCCAGCCCCACACCCAAAAGGCTATAGCCCACCCCTTTTTTTGGCATTTTTCCGGCGGACGAACATGGGGACCCGACCTTCGGACCGTCATTTTTGGGCACGGCTGTGCCGGCGGTCTATTTTTGGCACATGGAGGACCCTCATAAAGTCTCGATCCATTCCGAGTCCGGTGAACAAACTTGGCCAGCCCAGCTACGCCCACCGTTTTTTGGCCTTTTCGTGACCCGATGACGTGGTGACCCGAGCTTCGGGCGGTCATCACACGGAGGCTCCTCGCAAAGTCTTGCCCCATTCGGAGTCCGGCGGACGAACTTGGCCAGCCCCACCCCCCAAGACTATAGCCCACCCGTTTTTTTGGCCTTTTTCTGGCGGACAAACTTGGGGACCCAACCTTCGGGTGGTCATTTTTGGGCGCGGCTGTGCCCACGGCCAATTTTTGGCACATGGAGGCCCCTCGCCAAGTCTCGCCCCATTCGGAGTCCGGCGGACGAACTTGGCCAGCCCCACGCACCAAGGCTATAGCCCACCCCTTTTTTTGGCCTTTTTTTGGGGGACCCGACCTTAGGCAGTCATTTTTTGAGTGCTTGACTATGCGCAGCCTATTTTAACAAGTCCCCTCGCAATGTCTCGCCCCATTTGGAGTCCGGCGGACGAACTTGGCCAGCCCCACCCCCCAAGGCCACAGCCCACCCGTTTTTTTGGGCTTTTTCCGCTGGGGGGTTTTGGCACCTCGACCTTTGGGCACTTATTTTTGGGTGTAGCTGTGCCCGCAGCCTATTTTTGGCACACGGAGGCCCCTCGCAAAGTCTCACCCCATTCCAAGTCCGTGAGGCCGAACTTGTATCCAGCCTCAGGCTATAGCCCCTTTTTTGGGCTTTTCGTGGGGCGAACTTGACCCGACCTTCCTGCAGTCATTTTTGGGCGGCTGTGCCCATGACCTATTACAGCACATGGAGGCCACTCGTAAATGTCGACCCATTCAGTCCGTGAACAAACTTGGCCAGCCCACCCCAAGGCTATAGCCACCGTTTTTGGCCTTTTTCCGGTGAACTTGGGGACTTCGACCTTGGGCTGTTATTTCTGGCTGTGCCACGGCTTGGCACCTGCAGGCCTCTCGAAGTCTCGCCCCATTCGAGTCCGGTGGGCGAACAGCCAACCCACCCTTTGTTTTTGGCCTTTTTTTGGGGTTTTGGCGCCCCAACCTTCGGGTGCTTCTTTTTGGGCGCGGCTGTGGCCATGGCCTATTTTTGGCACACGGAGGCCCCTCGTAAAGTCTCGGCCCATTCCGAGTCCGTCGGGCGAACTTCGCCAGCCCCACACCCCAAGGCTATAGCCCACCCCTTTTTTTGGCATTTTTCCAGCGGACGAATTTGGGGATCCGACCTTCGGGCAGTCATTTTTGGGCCCGGCTGTGCCCGCAGCCTATTTTTGGCACACGGAGGCCCCTCGCAAATTCTCGACCCATTCCGAGTCCGGCCAGACGAACAGCCCGCCCGCCAGAGCTTAGCCCACCGTTTTTGGCCTTTTTTCAGGGGTTTTGGCGCCCGACCTTGGTGGTTATTTTAGAGTTCTTGGCTGTGCCCTTGACCTATTTTAACACGGAGGCCCCTCGCAAAGTCTGACCCCATTCCGAGTCCGGCGGACGAACTTGCCCAGCCCCACCCCTGAAGGCTAAAGCCCACCCCTTTTTTTGGCCTTTTTCCAGCGGAAGAACTTGGGGACCCGACCTTCGGGCGGTCATTTTTTGGGCGCGGCTGTGCCCTTGACCTATTTTACAACACCAGTGCCCTGAAGTGTTGCCCCATTCGAAGGTCCGGCGGACACAGCCCCAAGGCTATAGCCCACCCGTTTTTTTGGCCTTTTTCCGGCCGTCGAACTTGGGTACCCGACCTTCGAGCTGTCATTTTTGGGCGTGGTTGTGCCCGCGCCCTATTTTTGGCACACGGAGTCCCCTCACAAAGTCTTGGCCCATTCCGAGTCCGGTGGACGAACTTGGCCAGCCCCACCCCCCAAGGCTATAGCCCACCCATTTTTTTGGCCTTTTTCCGGTGGACGAACTTGGGGACCTGACCTTCAGGCGGCCATTTTTTGGCGCAGATGAGTCTGCGGCCTATTTTTGGCACATGGAGGCCCCTCGGAAAGTCTTGACCCATTCCGAGTCCGGCGGACGAACAAGCCCGACCCCATGCGCAAGGCTACGCGTTTTTTGGCCTTTTTTTCCGCTGGGGGCTTTGGCGCTCCGACCAGGCGCTTATTTTTTAGGCCTTGACTGTGCCCTTGACCTATTTTGGCCTGGAGGCCCCTAAAGTCTCGCAACATTCGAGTCCGTGAGCGAACTTGGCCCGACCCACCCTCCAGGTGCCACCCCTTTTGGCCTTTTGGAGGGCGAACTTGGGGACAACCCGTGGGTCATTTTGGTAGCTAGGCCCATGGGGTATTTTTTGCACACGGAGGCCCTCGTAATGTCTCGCCCTATTCCGAGTCCGGCGGACGAACTTGGCCAGCCCCACCCCCCAAGGCTATAGCCCACCCGTTTTTTTGGCCTTTTTCCGGCGGACGAACTTGGGGACCCGACCTTCGGGCGGTCATTTTTGGGCGTGGCTGTGCCCGCGGCTTATTTTTGGCATACGGAGGACCCTCGAAAAGTCTCGCCCCATTCCGAGTCCGGCGGGCAAACTTGGCCAGCCCCACCCCCCAAGGCTATAGCCCACCCGTTTTTTTGGCCTTTTTCCGGCGGACGAACGTGGGGACCCGACCTTCGGGCAGTCATTTTTGGTCGCGGCTGTGCCCGCGGTCTATTTTTGGTACACGGAGGCCCCTCACAAAGTCTCGTCCCATTCCGAGTCCGGCGAACAAACTTGGCCAGCCCCACCCCCCAAGGCTATAGCCCACCCGTTTTTTTGGCCTTTTTCCGGCGGACGAACTTGGGGACCCGACCCTCGATTTTTGGGCACGGCTGTGCCCGCGGCCTATTTTTGGTACACGGAGGCCCCTCGCAAAATCTCGCCCCATTCCGAGTCCGGCGGACGAACTTGGCCAGCCCCTACCCCCCAAGGCTATAGCCCACCCCTTTTTTTGGACTTTTTCCGGCGCACGAACTTGGGGACCCAACCTTGGGGCGATCATTTTTGGGCGCGGCTGCGCCTGCTTCCTATTTTTGGCACACGGAGGCCCCTCGCAAAGTCTCGCCCCATTCCGAGTCCGGCGGACGAAGTTGGCCAGCCCCACCCTCCAAGGCTATAGCCCACCCCTTTTTTTGGGCTTTTTCCGGCGGATGAACTTGGTGACCCGACCTTCCTGCAGTCATTTTTGGGCGCGGCTGTGCCGCTGACCTATATTTACAGGCCCCCAATGAAGTCTCGCCCATTCCGAGTCCGGGACGAACAGCCACCCCAGGCTATAGCCAGGCCGTTTTTAGGCCTTTTCGCTTGGGGTTTTGGCGTCCGACAACCGGTACTTATTTTTTGGCGGCGGCTGTGCCCGTGACCTATTTAACTGCAGGCCCTACGCAAAAGTCTCGTCCCATTCCAGTCGGCGGGCAAACTTAGCGATCCCGGCCCCAAGCTCCCGTTTTTTAGGCCTTGTTCCGCGGGGGGGTCTTGGCGTCCCGCCCTTCGGGGACTTATTTTGTGGCGCTGGTGTGCGCGCGGACTATTTTAACACCAGGCCCCTACGCAAAGTGTCGTCCCATTCCAGTCGGCGGACAAACTTGGCGATCCCGCCCCGCCGTTTTTGGCCTTTTTTACGGACCATGGGGTTTAGCGACCCGACCTTGAGGCTTATTTTGAAAGCGGCTGTGGCGCATGACCTATTTTAACACATGGAGCCCTAAAGTCTCGCCCCATTCAAAGTCCGTGGGCCGAACTTGGCCTTCCCTACCCCCTATAGCCGCCCCCTTTTTGGACTTTTTCGGCGCTTACGAACTTGGGGACCCAACCTTGGGCGATCATTTTTTTGGCATGCTCTGCTTCCTATTTTTGGCACACGGAGGCCCCTCGCAAAGTCTCGCCCCATTCCGAGTCCGGCGGACGAAGTTGGCCAGCCCCACCCTCCAAGGCTATAGCCCACCCCTTTTTTTGGGCTTTTTCCGGCGGATGAACTTGGTGACCCGACCTTCCTGCAGTCATTTTTGGGCGCGGCTGTGCCCGCGGCCTATGTTTATTACAGGCCCCGCAAAGTCGCCCCATTCCGAGTCCGTGAGACGAACTTGGCCAGCCCGCTTGATATGGCCGCCGTTTTAGGCCTTTTTCGCTTGGGGTTTGGCGTCCCGACAACCGGGTACTTATTTTTTAAGCGGCGGCTGTGCACCTTCCTATTTTGGCACCGCAGGCGCAAAAGTCGCCCCATTCGAGTCGGCGGGCGGTTAGCCACCCGCCTCGAGGCTATAGCCCCGCTTTTTTGGGCTTTTCGGCGGATGAACTTGGTGACCCGACCTTCCTGCAGTCATTTTTGGGCGCGGCTGTGCCCATGACCTATCATTTGGCCACGCGCCGCCTCGCCCCATTCCGAGTCCGGCAGACCGAACAACCCGCCCCCAAGGCTATAGCCCACCCGTTTTTTAGGCCTTTTTCTGCTGGGGGGTTTTGGCGTCCCGACCTTCGGGTACTTATTTTTTGGCGCGGCTGTGCCCGCGGCCTATTTTTGGCACACGGAGGCCCCTCGCAAAGTCTCGCCCCATTCCGAGTCCGGCGGACGAACTTGGCCAGCCCCACCCCCCAAGGCTATAGCCCACCCGTTTTTTTGGCCTTTTTCCGCTGGGGGGTTTTGGCGCCCCGACCTTCGGGTGCTTATTTTTGGGCACGGCTGTGCCTGCAGCCTATTTTTGGTACACGGAGGCCCCTCGCAAGGTCTTGACCCATTCCGAGTCCGGCAGACGAACTCAGCCAGCCCCTACCCCCAAGGCTATAGTCCCCCCGTTTTTTTGGCTTTTTTCCTCTCGGTGGTTGTGGCGCGCCGACCTTCGGGCGCTTATTTTTGGGCGCGGCTGTGCCCGCGGCCTGTTTTTGGCACACGGAGGCCCCTTGCAAAGTTTCACCCCATTCCGAGTCCGGCGGACGTACTTGGCCAGCCCCACCCCCCAAGGCTATAGCCCACCCCTTTTTTTGTCCTTTTTCCGGCTCACGAACTTGGGGACCCGACCTATGGGCGGTCATTTTTGGGTGCGGCTGTGCCCGCAGCCTATTTTTGGCACACGGACGCCCCTCGTAAAGTCTTGCCCCATTCCTAAACCGGTGGATGAACTTGGCCAGCCCCACCCCCCAAGGCTATAGCCCACCCATTTTTTTGGCCTTTTTCCGGCGGACGAACTTGGGGATCCGACTTTCGGGCGGTCATTTTTCGGCGCGGCTGTGCCCCTAGCCTATTTTTGTCCCACGGAGGCCCCTCGCGAAGTCTCGCCCCATTCCGAGTCTGGCGGAAAAACTTGGCTATCCCCGCCCCCCAAGGCTATAGCCCACCCCTTTTTTTGGACTTTTTCCGGCGGACGAACTTCGGGACCCGACCATCGGCCGGTCATTTTGAAGCGGCTGTGCCGCAGCCTACGCGCAGGCCCTCGCCAAAGTCTCGACCCATTGCGAGTCCGGCCCGAACTCAGCCAGCCCCTCCCCCCAAGGCTATTGTCCCCCCGTTGTTTTGGCTTTTTCCTGCAGGTGGTTTTGGCGTGACCTTGAGCTTATTTTTGGCTGTGCCGTGGCCTGTTTTAGCAGGCCCCTTGCAAAGTCTCACCCCATTCCGAGTCCGGCGGACGTACTTGGCCAGCCCCACCCCCCAAGGCTATAGCCACCCCTTTTTTTGGCCTATTTCCGCCTGACGAACTTGGGGACCCGACCATCGGGCGGTCATTTTGGGGCGCGGCTGTGCCCGCAGCCTACTTTTTGGCACTTGGAGGCCCCTCGCAAAGTCTCGACCCATTCCGAGTCCGGCAGACGAACTCAGCCAGCCCCTCCCCCCAAGGCTATTGTCCCCCCGTTCTTTTGGCCTTTTTCCTCTGGGTGGTTTTGGCGCCCCGACCTTCGGGCGCTTATTTTTGGGTGCGGCTGTGGCGCAGCCTGTTTACAACACCACAGGCCCCTTTCAAGTCTCACCCATTCGAGTCGGCGGACGTGCCAGCCCCCCAAGGCTATAGCCCACCTTTTTTGGCCTTTTTCCGGCTGACGAACTTGGGGACCCGACCTTCGGGCGGTCATTTTTAGCGGCTGTGCCCTGACCCCCAGGCCCCTCGCAAAGTCTCACCCCATTCGAAGTCCGGCGGACGAAATTGGCCAGCCCCACCCCCCAAGGCTATAACCCACCCATTTTTTTGGCCTTTTTACGGCGGACAAACTTGGGGACCCGACTCTCGGGCGGTAATTTTTGTGCGCGGCTGTGCCCGCGGCCTATTTTTGGCGCACGGAGGCCCGTCGCAAAGTCTCACCCCATTCGAAGTCCGGCGGACGAACTTGGCCAGCCCCACCCCCCAAGGCTATAGCCCATCCGTTTTTTTGGCCTTTTTTCCTTTGGGGTTTTGGGCGCCCGAGTGAGCTGGGCCCTTGCAAAGTCTCACCCCATTCCGAGTCTGGCGGACGAACTTGGCCAGCCCCTCCCCCCAAGGCTACAGCCCACCCATTTTTTTGGCCTTTTTCCGCTGGGGTTTTGGCCCCGACTTATTTTTGTTAATTATTTGTGCCGCGTCCTATTTTTTACAGGCCCTGAAGTCTCACCCCATTCGAAGTCCGGCGGATGAACTTGGCCAGCCCCACCCCCCAAGGCTATAGCCCACCCCTTTTTTTGGACTTTTTCCGGTGGAAGAACATGGGGACCCGTCCTTCGGGCGGTCATTTTTGGGCGCGGCTGTGCCCGGGCCTATGTTTGGAACACGGAGGCCCCTCGCAAAATATCAACTCATTCCGAGTCCGGCGGACGAACTTGGCCAGCCCCACCCCCCAAGGCTATAGCCCACCCGTTTTTTAGGCCATCAGGCGCTTATTTTTGTTCGCGGCTGTGCCCATGACAGCTCACGGAGGCCCGTCCGCAAAGTCTCGCCCATTCAGTCCGTGACGAACATAGCCAACCCACCCCTAACGCTATAGCCCACCTTTTTTGCCTTTTTCAGTAGACGAACTTGGGGACCCGACCTTCGGGCGGCCATTTTAGCGGATTTGTAACTTATTTTGGCACGGAAATTTCGCCAAGTCTTGCCCATTCAGAATCCGGCCAGACGAACAACCCACCCCCAGGTATAGCCCACCCGTTTTTTGGCCTTTTTCATTTGGGGGTTTGGCCTCCGCCCAAACCTTGGTGCTTATTTTTTAGGCACGGCTGTTCTGCGACCTATTTTTGGCACTGAGGCCCCATGCAAAGTCTCGACCCAGTGCAGCGAACTCGGCCCTCCCCCAGGCTATCCCCCCGTTTTTAGCTTTTCCTCTCGGTGGTTTGGGGACCTTGAGCCTTGGTATGGCTGTGCCTGACTGTTTTTAACACAGGCCCTTGCTAAGTCTCACCCCATTCGAGTCCGGGACGTGCCCGACCCCAGGCTATAGCCGCCCTTTTTGGCCTTTTTCGGTGGCGAACTTAGGACCGTCCTTGGCGGTCATTTTAAGCGGCTGTGCCCAACCTATTTTGTACGCCCCTCGTGAAGTCGCCCCATTCGAAACGGCAGACGAACTTGTCAGCCCACCCCAAAGGCTATACCACCGTTTTTGGCCTTTTTCGGGACGAACTTGAGATCCGACCTTGGCCGGTCATTTTCCCGCCACAGCTGTGCCATGACCTATTTTTTGGTACAGGCCCCTAAAGTCTCGACCCATTCAATTCCGGTGGACGAACTTGGCCGAAGCCCACCCCAAAGCGATAACCCACAATATTTTGGCCTTTTCCGGTGGGGTTTTGGTGCCACTGATCATCGGTGCCCTTAGTTTTGAAAGCGCGTCATGCCCCGCCTATTTTGACACCACAGGCCCCTCGGAAAGTCGCCCCAATCTGAGTCGGAGGGCGAACTTGTACCCGCCCCGAAAAGGCCTCGCCCACCCCATTTTGTCCTTTTTCGTCGAGACGAACTTGGGGACCCGACCATCGGCGGTCATTTTTAGCGGCGGTGTGCGAGCTATTTTTGGCACCAGGCCCCTCACAAAGTCTCGCCGCATTCCGAGTCCGGACAGCGAACTTAGCCCCCTTTAAAGGCTATAGCCCACCCTTTTTTGCCTTTTCGTGGACGAACTTGGGGACAGGACCTTGAACCAGTCATTTTTAGGCGGCTTTGCCCCAGTTTATTTTTGGCTGCAGGCCCTACCAAAGTCGCCCCATTCCAGTCCGAGCGAACAGCGAACCACCCCGCTTAGCCGCTTTGGTTTTTTTCTTTTGGGGGTTTTGGCGTCCCGACCGGTGCTTATTTTTTAACGCGGCTGTGCCCCGCGGCTTTACTGGGTCCCTCACAAAGTCTCGTCCCATTCCGAGTCCGGCGGACGAACTTGGCCAGCCCCACCCCCCAAGGCTATATCCCACCCGTTTTTTTGGCCTTTTTCCGGTGGGCGAACTTGTGGACCCGACCTTCGGGCGGTCATTTTTGGGCGTGGCTATGCCCGCGGCCTATTTTTGGCACACGGAGGCCCCTCGCAAAGTCTCGACCCATTCCGATTCCGGCGGACGAACTTGACCAGCCCCACCCCCCATGGCGATAGACCACCTGTATTTTTGGCTTTTTTCCGGTGGGGGGTTTTGGTTCCCCGACCTTCGGGCGCTTATTTTTGGGCGCGTTTTTGCCCGGGGCCTTTTTTTGGCACACGGAGGCCCCTCGCAAAGTCTCGCCCCCCATTCAGTCGGTGGTGAGCGAACCCACCCACAAAACCGCACCTTTTTTGGCCTTTTTCCGGTTCATTGGGTTTCGCCCTTCGGTCATTTTTTAAGCGTTGTGCCTTAGCCCACTATTTTTAATTCTGAGGCCCCTCGCAAAGTCTGCGCGCCCATTCAGTCGGTGGACAAACTTGCCCGAGTCCCCCAGCTTGTAGCCCATAGTTTTTGCCGGGGGTTTTTTGGCGGGCTTATTTTTTGGCGGTTGTGCCGCAGCCTGACTCACGGAGACCCGATGTCTGTCGCCCCATTCCGGTCCGGCGGATGAACTTAGCCCAACCCGCCAATTTATAGCCAGCTTCTCTTCGCCCGCTTTTTTGGCCTTTTGCGGCGAATGAACTTGAGACCCAACCATCAGGCGGTCATTTTTGAAGCGTGACTGTGCCAGGCCTGGCACACGGATGCCCCACTCAAAGTCTCGCCCCATTCCGAGTCCGGCCGAAGCCAGCCCGCCCCAAACTATAGCCGCACCCCCTTTTTGCCTTTTTGCGGCGGACGAACTTGGGGACCGGACCTTCGGGCAGTTATTTTTGGGCGCGGCTTTGCCCGCAGCTTATTTTTAACTACAGGCCCTATAAAGTCTCGCCCCATTCCAAGTCCGGTGACGAACTTAGCCAGCCGCCCCGAGGCTATAACCCCGTTTTGGCCTTTTACGCTGGGGGTTTGGCGTCCGACAACCAGTGCTTATTTTTTGGCGGCGGCTGTGCCTGACCTATTTTTCTGCAGGTCCCTCACAAAGATCTCGTCCCATTAAGTCCGTGAGACCCGACTTGTGCCCACCCCAAAGGTATCCCACCCGTTTTTGGCCTTTTAGGTGGGGCAGGGACCCGACCTTGGGCGGTCATTTTTAGGCGTTATGACCTATTTTGAGAGGCCTAAAAGTCTCGACCATTCCGATTCCGGGACGAATGAACAACCGGCCCGCGTGGCGATAGACCATTTTGTTTTTGTATTTTAGCTTTTTTTAGGTGAGGGGTTTTTTGCTCGACCTTGATGCTTATTTTTTAGCGGCTACCAAGCGCGTTTTTTGTGGCCTATTTTGCACAGCACTGCAGAGGCCCTCACCAGTCTCGCCCCATTCCGAGTACGGTGAGCGAACTTGTGCCATCCGACGCTGAGTTGCAACCAGCGCTTTTTTTGGCACTTTTCCGTGGAGGACTTCCCAGGGACTTCCCGCCCTTGAAGTCATTTTTTTCTTGTGACTATAAGTGGCCTATTTTGCTACTGGAGCCCCAGCAAAGTCTCGTATTCAGGAGCCGGAATGCCAGTCCATTTAATTTATGAAGCCAGGTTTTTGTCATTTTCCGGATTTGGGGTTTGGTGCCCGAACAGCCAGGCGTTTTTGCCCGATTATATTTTATTTTGGCACAGGCCCCTGCAAACTGCGCCCATTCAGTCGATTGCAGTGAATGAAGCCCTTCCCCGGTATTAACCATGATTGGTTTTTGGCCTTTTATTTGAGGGTTTTGGCGTCCCGACCTTTGAGCTGCTTTTGGTTTGCCGCAGCCTGTTTGCCACTGACTCACGAAGCCCTCGCATGATATCTGCGCCCCATTCGCGTCCGGAACGAACCAGCCAGCCCACCGCTATAACCCCACCGTTTTTTAGCTTTTCGGCGGGCGAACATTTTGGACCCGACCTCGGGCGGTCATTTTGCGGCTTGCAGCTGTGCCCCGGCCTATTTACGGCCTTTCAGGAGACCCTACGCCATAAAGTCTCGACCATTCGAGTCCGTGAACCGAACTTAACGCTGACTGGCTATAACCGCTTACCGTTTTTGGCCTTTTTGGCTGCAGGCTTTGGCGCTTCCCAACGCTTCAGGCGCTTCTTTTTGGCGGCTGCGTCGCGGCCTATTTGTACGTACTTTTCTAACTTCGCCCCATTCAGTCGGCCGACCCTTGTATACCCAAATAGCCCGCCCCATTTTTAAGCGTTTTCGGCGGGGTTTTGTATCCAACCTTGGCTTATTTTTGGTAACTCACTTGTATACATTCTTCCCAACACATAGAGCCGTGAAATCGCGAAAGTCCTTTACATTTCGAGTCGGCGGATGAACTTGGCCAGCCCCCCCAAAGGCTATAGCCCACCTTTTTACTGCTTTTGGGGGCGGGCCGAACTTGGGGACCCAGACAGACTTGAGGTCTCATTTTTTATGTGCGAAAACATACTGTTTGCCGTGTCCTATTTTTGCTGCAGAGGCCCCTACGTCACCCCATTCGAGTCCGGCCCAGACGAACTTGTATCCACCCCAGGCCTTGCCCCATTTTTCGCCTTTTCTTTGAGAGTTTTGCTTCCCGACCATGGTATTATTTTTAATGTGGCTGTGTGGCCTATTTGCCTGAGGCCCCTCGCAAAGTCTGGACATTCCGAGCCGGTGAGCCAGGCTTGTAAGCCCACCCCCAGGCTGTGCCCACGGCGTTTTTCACGCCTTTTCGCTGGGGTTTGGCGCCCGACCATCCAGGTGCTTATTTTACCCCCAGGTCGGCGGCTGTGCCTGCAGCCTATTTTTTACAGCACTTTTTCTGAGCCCCTGGCAACAGTCTGGACCCATTCGAGGTCCGATGAACAGCAAGCCACCCCACCCTTTAGCCGTTTTTTTGCCTTTTTCGGCTGGGGGGTTTTTGCGCCCCGACCCAGTGCTGCGGGCGAAACAATCGGACCCCAACCTTGTGCAATACGTAACTACTTTTGGCACCACGCCTGGCCCCTCGCCGTGTCGTCCCATTCGAGTCCGGCGGATGAACTTAGCCCACCCTGCTCAGGCGCAAACCCACCGTTTTTTTGGCCTTTTTTCACTGGGGTTTTGGCGCTTGACCTTGACCTCTTATTTTTGGATGCGGCTGTGCCTTGACTTATTTTGCACACCAGGCCCCTCTCAGCTAGCCCCATTCGGAGTCGGCGGAAAGAACTTGGCGACCCACCCCTTGAACACACGCAGACCACCGTTTTTGGCCTTTTCGCTGGGGTTTTGGCGCCCGACGAGTGCTTGGTCTTTATTTTTTGATCCGGCAGAAATTTGCGTCGCATTATTTTGTACAGGCCCTACCAAATTCTACTTCATTCCGATTCGGCCCGAACGAGCCGAACTTGGCCAGCCCCCAAAGCTGAGCCCCACCGTTTTTGGCCTTTTTTAGCTGGGGGTTTGCGCCCTGACCTTGGTAGCTTATTTTTAGAAGGCCAGTGACTCCGCCCATGACCTATTTTTAACACATGGAGGCCCGTTACAATCGCCCATTTCGAGTCGGCGGATGAACAGCCCGCTTCCTTTCCCAGGCTATAGCCCCACCACCCTTTTTACCCTTTTCCCGGCAGACGAACGGACCCAAACCGGGCCTGTCATTTTGTCTGGCTGTGCCCGTGGCCTATTTTTGGCACAGGCCCTCCCACAAAAGTCTCACCCCATTCCGAGTCCGGTGAGACCCAACTTGCCAACCCACCCTTTAAAGGCTTCTTGCCCACCTGTTTTCGCCTTTTCCCCTTTGAAGGGGTTTTGGCGACCTTCAGTTGGCTTATTTTTTTGTCGGTGGCTGTGCCCCGGCCTATTTTTGGCTACAGGCCCCTACGCCAAAGTCTCGACATTCCATTCCAAAGTCCGGCGGACGAACTTACATAACCCACCCTTTAAAGGCTTATATACCACCGCGTTTTTGGCCTTTTTCCGCTGGGGGGTATTGGCGCCCCGACCTTGGTGTTTATTTTTCGCGGTATTACTGTACCCATGACCGCCCTATTTTACACTGCGGAGGCCCCTGCAAAAATCCTTTCGCCCATTCGAGTCCGGCCCAGGACGAACCGTAACCCGCCAGCCACCCCAAGGCCCCCGACGCCCGTTTTTTGGCCTTTTCGCTGAAGGCTGGCGCCCCGACAACAGATGCTTATTTAAGGTCACTGGTGACTGTGCCCGTAGCCTATTTCCAGCACCACAGGCCCCTCGCAAAATGTCGTCCCATTCCGGAGTCCGGTAGACGAACATACCCACCCCAAAACATAGCCAACCCATTTTTGGCCTTTTTCGCTTCGGCGAAGGGGGTTTCCCGACAACTTCAGTAGGCGCTTATTTTTGGATGCGGCTGTGCCGTAGCTATTTTGCTTTGCAGGCCCCTACGCAAAGTGTGGTCCATTCCAAGATCCGGCCCGAATGATTGGCCAACCACCATAAGCCTATAGCCCACCCGTTTTTGGCCTTTTCCTGGGGGTTTTGGCGCCCGACTTGATCGGCCTCTTGTTTTTAGGCGGCTGTGCCCTTGACTTATTTTACAACACACGAGGCCCCTCTCTCAAAAGGCTCGCCCCATTCCGAGTCGGTGGAAAACATCCCAGCCCACCGCCAGACATAACCCACCCGTTTTTGGCCTTTTTCCGGGCCAGACGAACTTGAGGACCCGACACTTTGAAATTCATTTTTGTGTGCAGCTGTGCCCCTATTCTTTTTGGCACACAGAGGCCCTAACAAAATCTCACCCCATTCGAGTCCGGTAGACGAGCGAACTTGGCCTACCCGCCCCCAAGTTATCCGCAACCCGTTTTTGGCCTTTTTTCCACTGGGATTTTAGGCGCCCCAACCTTGGTGCTTATTTTGGTCAGCGGCTGTGCCCGTGGCTATTTTACACTTTCTGAGGCCCCTCGCAATGTCTTACCCCATTCCTAGTCCGGCAGATGAACTTGGCCAGCCCCACCCCCCAAGGCTATAGCCCACCCCTTTTTTTGGCCTTTTTCCGCTGTGGGATTTTGGCGCCCCGACCTTCGGGTGCTTATTTTTGGACGCGGCTGTGCCCACGGCTTATTTTTTGCACACGGAGGCCCCTCACAAAGTCTCGCCCCATTTCGAGTCTGGCGGATGAACTTGGCCAGCCCCACCCCCCAAGGCTATAGCCCACCCCTTTTTTTACCCTTTTTCCGGCGGACGAACTTGGGGACCCGACCTCTGGGCCTTCATTTTTGTGTACGGCTGTGCCCGTGGCCTATTTTTACGGCAGGCCCAGGCCTTCATCAGTCTCGCCCCATTCCGAGTCCACGTGAACTTGGCCAGCCACCCTCAAGACCATAAGCCCACAGGTTTTGTGCCTTTTCGGCCAGTAGCAGACCCAGAACTTAGGACCCACGACCTCTAGGCGAATTAATTTTGTGTCTGGCTGTGCCCATGACCTTATTTTTTGGCTGCGGAGGCCCCTAAAATCTCACCCCATTCCGAGTCGGCGGACGAACAGCCAGCCCACCCGCAAGGCTATAGCCCACCGTTTTTTGGCCTTTTTCGGTAGACCCGAACTTGGGGACCCGACCTTCGGGCTGTCATTTAGGCGTAGCTGTGACATGACCTATTTTTGTCTACGGAGGCCCCTGTAAAGTCTCAACCCATTCCGAGTCCGGCCGAACTTGGCCAGCCACCCCCGCTATAGCCCACGTTTTTAGCGTTTTTTCACTGGGGGTTTGGGCCCGACCAGTGCTTGTTTTTGGTCGGACTGTACCCATGGCTATTTTTGCTTTTGAGGCCCCTCACAAAGTCTCGCCCCATTTCAAGTCCGGCGGATGAACTTGGCCTGCCCCACCCCCCAAGGCTATAGCCCACCCTTTTTTTTACCCTTTTTCCGGCGGACGAACTTGGGGACCCGACCTTCGGGCTGTCATTTTTGGGCGCGGCTGTGCCTGCAGCTTATTTTTGGCACACGGAGGCCCCTCACAAAGTCTCGCCCCATTCGAAGTCCGGTGGAAGAACTTAGCCAGCCCCACCCACCAAGACTATAGCCCACCCGTTTATTTGCCCTTTTTCCGGCGGACGAACTTGGGGACCCGACCGGAGAGTCATTTTGGCCTTGTGCAGCTTATTTTTGGCACAGGCCCCTCACAAGTCTCACCCCATTGAAGTCGGTGGAAGAACATAGCCCCACCGCCCATGAAGACTATAGCCCACCCGTTTATTTGCCCTTTTTCCGGCGGACGAACTTGGGGACCCGACCTTCGGGAGGTCATTTTGGGGCGCGACTGTGCCCGCGGCCTATTTTTGTCACACGGAGGCCCCTCGCAAAGTCTCAACCCATTCCGAGTCCGGCGGACGAACTTCGCCAGCCCCACCCCCCAAGGCTATAGCCCAACCGTTTTTTTGGTGTTTTTCCACTGGGGGGTTTTGGCGCCCCGACCTTCGGGTACTTATTTTTGGTCACGGCTGTGCCATCTGCCTGGTAACAGCACGGAGGCCCCTCGCAAAGTCTCGCCGAATTCGGAGTCCGGCGGACGAACTTCGCCCCCGCCCCCCAACAAGGCTATAGCCCACCCGTTTTTTTGGCCTTTTTCCACTGGGGGTTTTGGGGACCCGACCTTGACGGTCATTTTTAAGCGTGCTGCGCGGTATGTTGACCCGCCCACAGGCCCCTGAAGTCTCGCCCCATTCCGAGTCCGGCGGACGAACTTTGCCAGCCCCACCCCGCAAGGCTGTAGTACACCCGTTTTTTTGGCCTTTTTCCGGCGGACGAACTGGGGGACCCGACCTTCGGGTGGTCATTTTTGGGCGCGGCTGTGCGGCCTAACACCAGGCCCCATAAAGTCTCGACCCATTCCGAGTCCGGCGGGGCAATTTGCCAGCCCCAAGGCCCACCGTTTTTTGGCCTTTTCGCTGGGGATTTGGCGCCTAACCAGGCGCTTATTTTTGGGCGCGGCTGTCCGCGCGGCATATTTTTGGCACACGGAGGCCCCTCGCAAAGTCTCACCCCATTCCCAGTCCGGCGGACGAACTTGGCCCGCCCCACCCGCCAAGCCTATAGCGCACCCGTTTTTTTGGCCTTTTTCCGGCGGACGAACTAGGGGACCCGTCTTCGGGTGGTAATTTTTGGGCGCGGCTGTGATCGTGGTCTATTTTTGGTACACGGAGACCCCTCGCAAAGTCTCACCCCATTTCGAGTCCGGCGGACGAACTTGGCCAGCCCCACCCCCCAAGGCTATAGCCCACCCGTTTTTTTCGCCTTTTTCCGCAGGGGGGTTTTGGCGCCCCGATCTTCGGGCGCTTATTTTTGGACGCGGCTGTGCCCGCGGTCTATTTTTGGGACACGGAGGACCCTCGCAAAGTGTCGCCCCATTCCGAGTCCGGCGCATGAACTTGGCCAGCCCCACCCCGCAAGGCTATAGCCCACCCGTTTTTTTTGGCCTTTTTCCGCTGGGGGGTTTTGGCGCCCCGACCTTCGGGTGCTTATTTTTGGACGTGGCTGTACCCGCGGCCTATTTTTGGCACACGGAGGCCCCACGCAATTTGTCGCCCCATTCCGAGTCCGGCGGAGGAACTTGGCCAGCCCCACCCCCCAAGGCTATAGCCCACCACTTTTTTTGGCCATTTTCGTGAACTTGGGACAGGACCTTGGTGGTCATTTTAGGCAGCGGCTGTGTCCATGGCCTAACATCTGAGGCCCTCGCAAAGTCTCGCCCCATTCTGAGCCCAGCGGACGAACTTGGCCAGCCCCTACCGCCCAAGGCTATAGCCCACCCGTGTTTTTGGCCTTTTTCCCGCGGATGAACTTGGGGACCCTACCTTCGGGCGGCCATTTTTGGGGGCGGCTGTGCGCACGGCCTATTTTTGGCATACGGAGGCCCCTCGGAAAGTCTCGCCCCATTCCGAGTCCGGCGGACGAACTTGGCCAGCCCCACCCCCCAATGCAATAGCCCACCCGTTTTTTTGGCCTTTTTCCGGCGGACGAACTTGGGGACCCGACCTTCGGGCGGTCATTTTTGGACGCGGCTGTGCTCGTGGCCTATATTTGGCCCACGGAGGCCCCTCGAAATGTCTCACCCCAATCCGAGTCCGGTGGACGAACATGGCCAGCCCCACCCTCCAAGGCTATAGCCCACCCGTTGTTTTGGCCTTTTTCTGCTGGGAGGTTTTGGCGCCCCAACCTTCGGGAGCTTATTTTTGGGCGCGGCTGTGCCCGTGGCCTATTTTTGGCGCACGGAGGCCCCTCGTAAAGTCTCGCCCCATTGATCGGCCAGACGAACTTCACCCCCAAGGCTATAGCCCACCCGTTTTTGGCCTTTTCCGGCCAGCGAACTGGTACCGACCTTGGCCGGTCATTTTAAGCGGCTGTGCCGCTGCCTATTACAGCCCACAGAGGCCCCTCGCAAAGTCTCGCCCATTCCGAGTCCGGCCCGGACAAACTAGGGCAGCCCACCCCTTTAAAGGCTATAGCCCACCCGTTTTTAGCCTTTTTCGCTGGGGTTTTTGGCGCCCGACCAGGCGCTTATTTTTGGGCGTGGCTGTGCCCGAAGCCTATTTTTGGCCCACGGAGGCCCCTCGCAAAGTCTCGCCCCATTCCGAGTCCGGCGGACAAACTTGGCCGGCCCCTCCCCCAAGACTATAGCCCACCCCTTTTTTTGGCCTTTTTCCGGCGGACGAACTTGGGCACCCGACCTACGGGAGGTAATTTTTGTGTGTGGCTGTGCCCGCGGCCTATTTTTGGTACACGGAGGCCCCTCGCAAAGTCTCTCCCCGTTCCGAATCCAGCGGACGAACTTGGCCAGCCCCACCCCCCAAGGCTATAGCCCACCCATGTTTTTGGCCTTTTTCTGCTGGGGGGTTTTGCCACCCCGACCTTCGGGCAGTTATTTTTGGGTGCGACTGACCTGCCCCTGCACCACAGGCCCTTGCAAAGTGTCGCCCCATTAGTCCGGCAGAATGAACAGCCAGCCCAGGCTATAGCCCGCCCGTTTTTTGGCCTTTTCCGGCGGACTAACGGGACCTGACCTTGAAGTTATATTTGAGCCTAACTGTGCCCTTGACCTATTTTTAGCACAGGCCCCTCGATATCGCCCCATTTAAAGGTCCGACGAAAACCCAGTATAGCCCACCACTTTTTTGGCTTTTTCCGGGGACGAACTTGGGGACCACGAACTTGGTTGTCATTTTAAGGCAGCTGTGCCCTTGACTATTTAACTGCAGGCCCCTCGTAAAGTCTCGCCCCATTCCGAGCCCGGCGGACGAACTTGGCATGCCCCACCCCCCAAGGCTATAGCCCACCCGTTTTTTTGGACTTTTTCCCGCGGACGAACTTGGGGACCCTACCTTCGGGCGGTCATTTTTGGGCGCGGCTGAGTGCACGGCCTATTTTTGGCACATGAAGGCCTCTCGCAAATTCTCGACCCATTCCGAGTCCGGCGGACGAACATGGCCAGCCCCACCCTCGAAGGCTATAGCTCACTCGTTTTTTTGGCCTTTTTCCGCTGGGAGGTTTTGGCGCCCCAACCTTCGGGCGCTTATTTTTGGGCGCGGCTGTGCCCGCGGCCTATTTTTGGGACACGGAGGCCCCTCGCAAAGTGTCACCCCATTCCGAGTCCGGCGGACGAACTTGGCCAGCCCCACCCCCCAAGGCTATAGCCCGCCCGTTTTTTTGGCCTTTTTCCGGCGGACGAACTTGGGCACCCGACCTTCGGGCGGTAATTTTTGTGTGTGGCTGTGCCCGCGGCCTATTTTTGGTACCAGGCCCCTGTAAAGTCTCTCCCGTTCGAATCAGCGGACAGCCAGCCCCACCCCCCAATGCTATAGCCCACCCCTTTTTTTGGCCTTTTTCCGGCGGACGAACTAGGGTACCCGACCTTCGGCCGGTCATTTTTGCGCGTGGCTGTGCCCGCGGCCTATTTTTGGCCCACGGAGGCCCCTCGCAAAGTTTCGCCCCATTCCGAGTCCGGCGGACGAACTTGGCCGGCCCCTCCCCCAAGACTATAGCCCACCCGTTTTTTTGGCCTTTTTCCGGCGGACGAACTTGGGCACCCGATCTTCGGGCGGAAATTTTTGTGTGTGGCTGTGCCCGCGGCCTATTTTGGTGCAGGCACCTGCATAAAGTCTCCCGTTCCGAATCCAGCGGACGAACTTGGCCAGCCCCACCCCCCAAGGCTATAGCCCACCCCTTTTTTTGTCCTTTTTCCGGCGGACGAACTTGGGGACCCGACCTCCGGGCGGTCATTTTTGGGCACGGCTGAGCCTGCATTCTATTCTTGGCACGCGGAGGCCCCTCGCAAAGTCTCGGCCCATTCCAAGTCCGGCGGACGAACTTGGCCAGCCTCACCCCCCAAGGCTATAGCCCACCCCTTTTTTTGGCGTTTTTCCGGCGGACGAACTTGGGGACCCGACCTTCGGGCGGTCATTTTTGGGCGCAGCTGTACCCGAGGCCTATTTTTGGCACACGGAGACCCCTCGCAATGTCTCGCCCCATTCCGAGTCCGGCGGACGAACTTGGCCAGCCCCACCCCCCAAGGGTATAGCCCACCCGTTATTTTGGCCTTTTTCCGGCGGACGAACTTGGGGACCCGGCCTTCGGGCGGTCATTTTTGGGCCCAGCTGTGCGCGCGGCCTATTTTTGGTACACGGAGGCCCCTCGCAAAGTCTCTCCCCGTTCCGAATCCAGCGGATGAACTTGGCCAGCCCCACCCCCCAAGGCTATAGCCCACCCATTTTTTTGGCATTTTTCCGGCGGACGAACTTGGGCACCTGACCTTGGTTATTTTTAAGTAGCCTGTGCCGCATCCTACACAGGCCTTGCAAAGTGTCGCCCCATTCGGAGTCCGGCGGACGAACTTGGCCAGCCCTACTCCCCAAGCCTATAGCCCACCCGTTTTTTTGGCCTTTTTCCGGCGGACAAACTTGGGGCCCCGACATTCGGGAGGACATTTTTGGGCGCGACTGTGCCCGCGGCCTATTTTTTGCAGACAGAGGCCCCTCGAAAAGTCTCACCCCATTCCGAGTCTGGCGGACGAACTTGGCCAGCCCCACCCCCAAGGCTATAGCCCACCCGTTTTTTTGGCCTTTTTCCGCTGGGGGGTTTTGGCGCCCCGACCTTCAGGAGCTTATTTTTGGGCACGGCTCGGCCCGCGGCCTATTTTTAGCACACGGAGGCCCCTTGCAAAGTCTCGCCCCATTCCAAGTCCGGCGGAAGAACTTGGCCAGCCCCAGCCTCCAAGGCTATAGCCCACCCCTTTTTTTGTCCTTTTTCCGGCCGACGAACTTGGGGACCCGACCTGCGGGCGGTCATTTTTGGGCACGGCTGAGCCTGCATTCTATTCTTGGAACGCGGAGGCCCCTCGCAAAGTCTCGATCCATTCCAAGTCCGGCGGACGAACTTGGCCAGCCTCACCCCCCAAGGCTATAGCCCACCCCTTTTTGGGCGTTTTTCCGGCGGACGAACTTGGGGACCCGACCTTCGGGCGGTCATTTTTGGGCGCGGCTGTGCCCGAGGCCTATTTTTGGCACACGGAGGCCCCTCGCAAAGTCTCGCCCCATTCCGAGTCCGGCGGACGAACTTGGCCAGCCCCACCCCCCAAGGCTATAGCCCACCCGTTTTTTTGGCCTTTTTCCGGCGGACGAACTTGGGGACCCGACCTTCGGGCGGTCATTTTTGGGCGCGGCTGTGCCCGGACCTATTTTTTTGAGGCCCTCGCAAATTCTCGACCCATTCGAGTCCAGTGACCGAACAGCCCCCCAAGGCTATAGCCCGCCCGTTTTTGGCCTTTTCCGGTAGACGAACTTGGGCACCCGACCGGTAATTTGGTGTGTGGCTGTGCCCGCTGACTATTTTGGTACGGAGGCCCCTGCAAAAGTCTCTCCCTTTCGAATCCAGCCGGACGAACAGCCCACCCCAAAAGGCTATAGCCCACCCATTTTTTGGCCTTTTTTCCGGAGACGAACTTGGGCACCGACCTTGGGCGGTTATTTTTGGCGACTATGCCCTTGACCTATTTTTTACGGAGGCCCCTCGCAAAGTCTCTCCCCTTTCCGAATCCAGCGGACGAACTTGGCCAGCCCCACCCCCCAAGGCTATAGCCCACCCATTTTTTTGGCCTTTTTCCGGCGGACGAACTTGGGCACCCGACCTTCGGGCGGTTATTTTTGGGCGCGACTGTGCCCGCGGCCTATTTTTGGCACACGGAGGCCCTCGCAAAGTGTCGCCCCATTCGGAGTCCGGCGGACGAACTTGGCCAGCCCTACCCCCCAAGGCTATAGCCCACCCGTTTTTTTGGCCTTTTTCCGGCGGACGAACTTGGGGACCCGACCTTCGGGCGGACATTTTTGGGCACGACTGTGCCCGCGGTCTATTTTTGGCACATGGAGGCCCCTCGTAAAGTCTCGCCCCATTCCGAGTTCGGTGGACGAACCTGGCCAGCCCCACCCCCAAGGCTATAGCCCACCCGTTTTTTTGGCCTTTTTCCGGCCGACGAACTTGGGGACCCGACCTTCGGGCGGTCATTTTTGGGTACGGCTGAGCCCGCGGCCTAATTTTGGCACACGGCGGCCCCTCGCAGAGTCTCGTCCCATTCGAGTCCGGTGAACGCCAACCCACCCCCAAGGCTATAGCCCACCCGTTTTGTTGGCCTTTTTCCGCAGGGGGTCTTGGCGTCCCGACCTTCGGGCGCTTATTTTTGGGCGTGACTGTGCCTGCGGCCAATTTTTGCCACACGGAGGCCCCTCGTGTAGTCTCGCCCCATTCCAAGTCCGGCGGACGAACTTGGACAGCCCCACCCCCCAAGGCAATAGCCCACCCCTTTTTTTGGCCATTTTCCGGCAGACGAACTTGGGGACCCGACCTTTGGGAGGAAATTTTTGGGTACGGCTGTGCCCGTGGCCTATTTTTGGCACACGGAGGCCCCTCACAAAGTCTCGCCCCATTCCGACTCCGGCGGACGAACTTGGCCAGCCCCACCCCCCAACGCTATAGCCCACCCGTTTTTTTGGCCTTTTTACGCTGCGGGGTTTTGGCGCCCCGACCTTCGGGCGCTTATTTTTGGGCGGGGTTGTGCCCGCGGCCTATTTTTGGCACATGGAGACCCTCGCAAAGTCTCACCCCATTCCGACTCCGGCGGACGAACTTGGCCAGCCCCACCCCCCAACACTATAGCCCACCCGTTTTTTTGGCCTTTTTCCGCTGCGGGGTTTTGGCGCCCCGACCTTCGGGCGCTTATTTTTGGGCGTGACTGTGCCTGTGGCCAATTTTTGGCACACGGTGGCCCCTCGCAAAGTCTCGCCCCATTCCGAGTCCGGCGGACGAACTTGGCCAGCCCCCCCCCCAAGGCTATAGCCCACCCGTTTTTTTGGCCTTTTTCCGCTTGGGGGTTTTGGCGCCCCGACCTTCGGGCGCTTATTTTTGGGCGTGGCTGTACCCACGGCCTATTTTTGGCACACGGAGGCTCCTCGCAAAGTCTCGCCCCATTCCGAGTCCGGCGGACGAACTTTTCCAGCCCCACCCCCCAAGGCTATGGCCCACACGTTTTTTTGGCCTTTTTCCGCTGGGGGGTTGTGGCGCCCCGAACTTCGGGCGCTTATTTTTGGGCGCAACTGTGCCCGCGGCCTATTTTTGCCACACGGAGGCCCCTCACATAGTCTTGCCGCATTCCGGGTCCGGTGAGACGAACAGCCACCCCAAGGCTATATCCCCCTTTTTGGCCTTTTCGGTGGGCCGAACTTGAGGGACCCGACCTTGAGGTCATTTTGGAAATACGGCTGTGGCGCTGACTAGCACAGGCCCTCATAAGTCTCGCCCCATTCCAAGTGAGCGAACTTGGACCACCCAGAAGCTATAGCCCGCCCATTTTTTTGCCTTTTCATTTGTGGCGGCGAACTTGGGGACCCGACCTTGAGCGGTCATTTTTAATGGCTGTGGCGCTACTATTTTAGCACAGGCCCCTACGCAAAGTCTCGCCCCATTCAATCTGGGACGGCGTTAGCCACCCAGACTATAAGCCCAGATCCTTTTTGGCCTTTTCGGCAGACGAACTTGGACCCGACCTTGAGGTCATTTTGGAAATGGCTGTGGCGCTGCCTATTTTGGCACCACAGGCCCCTCGATCTCGCCCATTCGAGTCGGCAAGAGCCGAACAGCCCACCCCCGAAGGCTATAGCCCACCCATTTTTTTCGCCTTTTCCCGGCTGACGAACTTGGGGACCCGACCTTCGGGCGGTCATTTTTGGGTACGGCTGTGGCCGCTGCCTATTTTTGGCACACGGAGGCCCCTCGCAAAGTCTCGCCCCATTCCGAGTCCGGCGGACGAACTTGGCCACCCCCACCCCCAAGCTTATAGCCCACTCGTTTTTTCGCCTTTTTCTGCGGGGGGGTTTTGGCGCCCCGACCTTCAGGCGCTTATTTCTGCGCGCGGCTGTTCTCGCGGTCTATTTTTGGCATATGGAGGCCCCTCGCAAAGTCTCGCCCCATTCCGAGTCCGGGGGACGAACTTGGCCAGCCCCAACCCCAAGGCTATAGCCCACCCCTTTTTTTGCCCTTTTTCCGGAGGACGAACTCGGGGACCCGACATTCGGGCGGCCATTTTTGGGGGCGGCTCTGCCCGCGGCCTATTTTTGGCACGCGGAGGCCCCTCACAAAGTCTCGCCCCATTCCGAGTCTGGCGGAAGAACTTGGCCAGCCCCACCCCCCAAGGCTATTGCCCCCCCATTTTTTTGGCCTTTTTCCGGCGGACGAACTTGGGGACCCGACCTTTGGGCGGTCATTTTTGGGGGCGGCTGTGCCCGTGGCATATTTTGGCACACGGAGGCCCCTCGCAATGTCTCACCCCATTCCAAGTCCGGCGGACGAACTTGGCCAGCCCCACCCCCAAGGATATAGCCCACCCGTTTTTTTGCCCTTTTTCCGCTGGGGGGTTTTGGCGCCCCGACCTTCGGACGATTATTTTTGGGCGTGGCTGTGCACACGGCCAATTTTTGGCACATAGATATCCCTCGCAAAGTCTCACCCCATTCCGATTCCGGCGGACGAACTTGGCCAGCCTCACCCCCCAAGGCTATAGCCCACCCGTTTTTTTGGCCTTGTTCAGCTGGAGGGTTTTGGCAGCCCGACCTTCGGGCGATTATTTTTGGGCGTGACTGTGCCTGCGGCCTATTTTTGGGACACGGAGGCCCCTCGCAAAGTCTCGCCCCATTAAGTCGGCCAGACGAACAGCCCCCACGGGTATAGACCCCTTTTTGGACTTTTCCGGACGAACTTGGGACCCGAGCGGGAGGTCATTTTTAAGCGGCTGTGTGGACCTTCTTTGGCAAACAGAGGCCCCTCACAAAGTCTCGCCCCATTCCGAGTCCGGTGAACACAAGCCAACCCAAGGGTATAGACCACCCCTTTTTTTGGACTTTTTCCGGCGGACGAACTTGGGGACCCGAGCTTCGGGCGGTCATTTTTGGCTGTAGCCAATTTTTACCTACAGGCCACTGAAGTCTAAGCATTAAGTCCATGAACGCCAGCCCACCCCAAGGCTATAGCCACCGTTTTTAGCCTTTTCGCTGGGGGTTTTTGCGCCACGAACTTTGGGTGTTTATTTTTTGGGCGTGTCGGTGCCTGCGGCCTATTTTACCAGAGGCCCCTGTAATGTCTCACCCCATTGAGTCCGGTGGGACAGAACTTGGCCACCCCCAGGCTATAGCCGCCCTTTTTTCGGACTTTTTCCGGCGGACGAACTTGGGGAACCGAGCTTTGGGGGTCATTTTTGGGCGCGGCTGTGCCCACACCACAGGCCACTCGCAAAGTCTCGCAGCATTCCAAGTCCGCCGGACGAACTTGGCCAGCCCCACCCCCCAAGGCTATAGCCCACCCGTTTTTTTGGCCTTTTTCCGCTGGGGGGTTTTGGCGCCACGACCTTTGGGTGTTTATTTTTGGGCGTGTCTGTGCCCATGGCCTATTTTTGGCACACGGAGGCCCCTCGCAATGTCTCACCCCATTCGGAGTCCGGTGGGCCGAACCGCACCCCCAAGGCTATAAGCCACCTTTTTTTGGACTCTTTCCATGGATGAACTTGGGGACCCGAGCTTGAGGTAATTTTTACACAGGCTGGCAGCCTGACCCACAGCACCACGGAGGCCCTAATGATATCTCACCCCCAGATCCGGTGGGCGAACTTCAACCCTATAGCCCGTTTTTGGCCTTTTCGTGGCGAACTTGGGGACCCGAGCTTGAGAGGTCATTTTTAGGCGCGGCTGTGCAGCCTATTACAGCTGAGGCCCCTAAAGTTCGCCCCATTAAAGTCCGGGCCGAACAGCCAACCCCCAGGCTATAGCCACCCCTTTTTGGACTTTTTGACGGCGGGCAACTTGGGACCCGAGCGGTCATTTTTAAGCGGCTGTGCCCATGCTGATTTGACAAAGCAGGCCCCTACCAAAGTCGCATTCAGTCAGTAGACCGAACAGCCCAAGGCTATAGCACCCTTTTAGGACTTTTGCGGTGTGAACTTGGGGAACCAGGCTTTGGGGGTCATTTTGGGCGGCTGTGCCCTGACTGATTTTTAACGAGGCCCAAAGTCTATTCAATCCGGTAGACGAACATTGATGCTATAGCACCCTTTTGGACTTTTTCCGTGGTGAACTTGAGACACGAGCTTTGGGGTCATTTTTGGCAGCTGTGTGACTGATTTTAACCAACAGAGGCCCCTCACGAAAGTCTCGCCCCATTCGAGGAGTCCGGGATGACACCACCCCCAAGGCTATAGCCCCCCTTTTTTGGACTTTTTCAGTGAGACGAACTTGGGGACCCGAGCTTCGGGTGGTCATTTTTGACTGTGTGACTGATTTTTGCAGCAAGAGGCCCTCACAAAGTCTACGCCCCATTCGAGGTCCAGAATGAACTTAGCCAACCCCCAAGCTATACACCTTTTTGGACTTTTTCAAGTGAGACGAACTTGGGAACCGAACTTTGGGGTCATTTTGGCGGCAGTTGTGCCAGCGCTGATTTTAGCAGAGGCCCCTCACAGTCTCGCCCATTCAGAGTCCGGTGAACTTAGCCCAACCCAAGGCTACCTTTTGGACTTTTCGGTGACGAACTTGAGAACCGAGCTTTGGGGTCATTTTTTGGGCAGCTGTGGACTGATACAGCAAGAGGCCAAAGTCCTACCCCATTCAGGTCAGTGGACCCCAGCTATAGCCCACCTTTTTGGACTTTCAGAGAACTTCAGGGACCCGAGCGGAGGTCATTTTGGGTGCGGCTGTGCCCGTGGCCTTTTTGCACCACGAGGCCACTTTCGCAAAGTCTCATTCAAGTCCAGACGACACTTGGCCAGCCCCACCCCCCAAGGCTATAGCCCACCCGTTTTTTTGGCCTTTTTCCGCTGGGGGGTTTTGGCGCCACGACCTTTGGGTGTTTATTTTTGGGCGTGTCTGTGCCCATGGCCTATTTTTGGCACACGGAGGCCCCTCGCAATGTCTCACCCCATTCGGAGTCCGGTGGACGAACTTGGCCAGCCGCACCCCCCAAGGCTATAGCCCACCCCTTTTTTTGGACTCTTTCCGGCGGATGAACTTGGGGACCCGAGCTTCGGGAGGTCATTTTTGGGCGCGGCTGTGCTGCAGCTATTTTAACTAGCCCCAGCACGGAGGCCCTCGCAATGTCTCACCCATTAGTCCGGTGGGCGAACAGCCCCCCGAGGCTATAGCCGGCCCGTTTTTGGCCTTTCGGCGGACAGACTTGGGACCCAGCTTGGGAGGTCATTTTTAGGCGGCGGCTGTGCCAACCTATTTGCACAGAGGCCCTGTAATAAGTTTGCCCCATTCCGTCCAGTGCCAGAGAACAGCCAACCCCAAGGGCTATAGCCACCCCTTTTTGGACTTTTTCCGGTGAACTTGGGGACCCGACCTTGGTGGTCATTTTTTAAGCCTGTGCCCATGACTGATTTTTAACAAGCAGAGGCCCCTCACAAAGTCTGCCCCATTCGAGTCCGACCAGCCAACCCCAAAGGCTATAGCACCCTTTTTGGACTTTTTCCGTCCCGGACGAACTTGGGAACCGAGCTTTGAGGTCATTTTTGGCTGTGGTTGTGCCAGCTGATTTTGTAAAGCAGAGGCCCCTCACAATGTCTACGCCCCATTCGAGTCCGGCGTGACCGAACCCAACCCCAAAGGCTATAGCCCACCCCTTTTTGGACTTTTCGGTGACGAACTTGGGGACCAGCTTGAGGCGGTCATTTTAGGCGTGGCTGTGCCATGCCTATTTTGGCACCGTGAGGCCCTGTAAAGTCTCACCCCATTCCGGGTCAACGGACAAAGCCAGCCCCCCATTTATAGCCCACCCATTTTTAGCCTTTTTCGGCCAGACGAACTTGGGGACCCGACCTTGACGGTCAATTTTGGGCAGGTGTGCTCATGACCTATTTTTGTCACCACGAGTCCCCTACATAAAGCCTGCGCCCCATTCCGGGTCCAGACGAACTTAGCCACCCACCCCAGCTATAAGCCCGCGTTTTAGCCTTTTTCCGCTAGGGTTTTGGCCCCGAGGAGCTTATTTTTGCAGCAGCTGTGCCCTGGCCTATTTTGCACGGGCAGCTCGCATAAAGTCTCGACCATTCCAGTCCGGCTGACAAACTGCAGCCAGCCCGCCCAAGCCCCCCTTTTATGGCCTTTTTCCGGCGGACGAACTTGGGGACCCTACCTTCGGGCGGTCATTTTTGGGCGCGGCTGTGCCCGCGGCCTATTTTTGGCACACGTAGGGCGCTCGCAAACTCTCACCCCATTCCGGGTCCGGCGCACGAACTTGGCCAGCCCCACCCCCCAAGGCTATAGCCCACACGTTTTTTTGGCCTTTTTCCGCTGGGGGGTTTTGGCGCCCCGACCTTCGGGCGCTTATTTTTGGGCGCGGCTGTGTGTCGACCTGGCTGGCCCCCAACACCAGGCCAAATAAAGACGTTTTGGTCCGGCGGACCAAACTTGGCCAACCCGCGCCCGAGCTATACATGACCCTTTTTAGCCTTTTCCGGGCGAAGTTGGGGACCCGACAGTGATCTTGACGGTCATTTTTAGGCGCTGACTGTGCCGGCCTATTTTTAACTGCGTGGCTCGCAAACTCTCACCCATTTCCGGGTCGCCCTGAACACTTGGCCCAGCCAGCCACCCAAGGCTATAGCCCTACGTTTTGGCGCTTTTTCTGGGGTTTTTGCGCTCCCTTGAGGAAAAAAACTTATTTTGGTCAATGGCTGTGTCATGACTTCTTTCAACTACGAGGCCCCACCGCAAAGTCTACGACCCATTTCCAGTCGGCCCGGACAAACTTGGCCCCAGCGCCCAAAATTTATAGCCCAACCCTTTTTATGGCCTTTTTCCGGCGGACGAAGTTGGGGACCCGACCTTCGGGCGGTCATTTTTGGGCGTGGCTGTGCCCGTGGCCTATTTTAACTGCAATGAGGGCCTGTAAAGTCTCACCCGTTAAGATGCAGCGGATCTGTGACTTCAAGCCAGCCGCTTCCCTAGGCCTAATATGTCACTTCCATTTTTTGGCCTTTTAGGCGGGCATTGATGTTTACCAGGCTTGGACAGGGACCCGACCTGCCCGGGCGGTCAATTTTAAGTGGCTGTGCTCGCGTCTATTTTGGCACATAAACCCCGCAAAGTGTCTCCCCATTCGAGTCCGCCAGCGACACCACTTTGACTTTGGCTTTCGGAGGGGCAGACGAACTTGAGACCCGACCTTGGGCGAGTCATTTTAAGTAGCGGCTGCTCATGGCTTTTGTCTGAGTCCCCTCATAAAAGCTCCGCCCATTCGAAGTCGGTGAGACGAACTTGTAGCCAAACCCTTTTTTTTGGCCTTTTCGGCGGGACGAACTTCCAGGACCCGACGCCTTGAAGCGGTCATTTTGGCGGCAGCTGTGCCCAGACCTAATTTTGGCTACGGCACCAGGCCCTGCCATAGAAATCTCACCCCATTCAGGTCCCGGCGGACAAACAGCCAGCCGCCCGAGCTATACCCCAGCGCGTTTTTGGCCTTTTCGGTAGACGAACTTGGGGACCCGACCTTGAGGCGATTGATGCAATTTTAAGGCGGCTGTGCTCCTTGACCTATTTTTTCAACGCTGCAGGTCTCCTCGCCATCTCGCCCCATTCAAGTCGTGAGACGAACATCAACCCAGCCCCCATGGCCCACACCTTTTTTTGGCCTTTTTCGTGAAGACGAACTTGGGACCGACCTTGAGCGGTCATTTTTAAGGCCTGTACTGACTTTAATTTTTCCACATTTTGAGAGCCCCGCTATGATGTCACCATTAATTCCGGTCCGGCGAGACAAACAGCCTGCCCTGGCTATAACCCCCCATTTTGGCCTTTTAAATGAAGACGAACTTGAGAGACCCACTTGGCCGGTCATTTTAGAAAGCCTTGGCTGTGTCATCCGCTGACCTATTTTTGCTTTATGTGAGCCATCGCAAAGTCTCCGCATTCGGGTCCGGCGGACAACTTATGCCAGCCCTTTGTTACTCGCCCGCCGCCCATTTTTTTAGCCTTTTTCGTGAAGACGAACTTGGGTTAACCCGACCTTGGAGGAATCAATTTTAAATGGCTGTATAACTAATTTGTTTTTTGTCTACCGAGTCCCTCGTAAGCCTCGCCCCATTCCAGGTCAATGGACGAACAGCCAACCCGCCCCAATACCAGCTTTTTAGCACTTTTTCCGGCAGTGAACGAACTTGGACCCGACCTTTGGGCGGTCATTTTTGCGACGCTGCGGCTGTGCCATGCGGCTATTTTAGCACCACAGGCCCTCACAGAAAGTCTCACCCCCCAGTCTGGCAGACGAACTTGACAAAGCCCGCCCCCAGGCTATATTTTTTCCGTTTTGTCCTAGACAAACTTGAGGACCGACCTTGAGCGGTCATTCTTCAATGGCAGCTTTTGTGCCGCAGCCTATTTTAACTTTACAGGTCTCCTGCAAAGCCTTCCGCCCATTCAGTCCAGGCTGTAGACGAACATCCCCCATGGCCCCACCCTTTTGGCCTTTTCAGTGAAGACTTCCGGACCCGACCTTCCAGCAGGTCATTTTTAGCAGCTGTGCCTGACCTATTTTGTACAGCACCACAGGCCCTGTAAAGAGTGTCACCCCATTCCAGGTCGTGGCCAGATAAACATAGCCCAAAACTCTATCCCATTTTTTGCCTTTTCAGGGCAAGTGAACTTGGAACAGGACCCGACAGGCGGTGTTTTAAGTGACTGTGTCCATGACCCTATTTTTCAACATATGTAAGGCCCTGTAAGTCTCACGCATTCCAGGTCCGAGCGGACAAACTTGTAGCCGCCCCCAAGGCTATAGCCCACCCATTTTTTGGCCTTTTTTTCAGTGAGACGAACTTGGGACCTTCGGAGGAGTCAATTTTGGGCGCTGACCTTCTCATGACCTATTTTTGTCACCTTCCCTCGTAAGCCTCGCCCCAGTCCGTCCGGGCCAGGGTGAACTTAGCCAGCCCGCCCCAAAGGCCCTTTTTGGCCTTTTTTCCGAACTTGGGGACCCGAGCCTTTGGTAGTCATTTTTAAAACGCAGCTGTTATTCAACCACAGCACAGGCCCCTCAAAGTCTACCCCATTCCGAGTACTGAATGACCGTGGCCCACTTGGTAAGCTGTACTCGTTTTTTGTCTATTCCATCGGTGGAACAAACTTGCCCGACTTCAGTGATGATCTCATTCTTCAAGCTGTGCCATAGCCTATTTTTGTCATGACAGAGGCCCCTCGTAAAAGTCTCGCTTGACCAGGTGTCCGTGAAGACATTAAACTTGTAATATTACCGCTTCCAAAGTATTGCCCTTTTATATTTTAGTAGACAGACTTGGGGACCCTACGCAACGGTCATTTTGGCGGCTGTACATGACCTATTTTCCTACGTGCTTTAGAGTGGCCAAATTCTCACCCATTCAGGTCAGAAACAGACAGCCAGCCCTTTTGGTATAAGCGCGCGTTTTTGGCCTTTTTCGCTGGGGTTTTGGCGAAACTTTCAGCATTTATTTTTGAAGCGCGGCTTGCCCTTGCCGTACAGGAGGCCCCTACGTAATGTCTGTACCATTCCGAGTCCGGCAGAGGCTGAACTTAGCCAACCTTTAGGCTATAAGCCCACGGTTTTTGGCCTTTTTCGGCGGGTGAAGATTTGGGGACCCGACGCCCCTTGGTGACAGGTCATTTTAAGCCTTGGCTGTGTCATGAGCCTATTTTTCTTTAACACCGTAGGGCCCTCGTAAAGTCTCACCGCATTCCGGGTCCGGCGGACAAACTTCAGCCACCCCAAAGGCTATAACCATTTTTGGCCTTTTTTCCGGTGAATGGTTTGGGGACCCGACCGGGCGGTCAATTTTTAGCGGCTGTGCTTGTGCATGACCCTATTTTTGTCCTGAGTCCCCTCGTGGCCCTAGCCTCGCTTAGCCAGCCCGCTTTGAGGCCCCAAGCCTTTTCGGCAGACGAACTTACCCAAAGTCCGACCTTTTTGGCCTTTTTCAGTAGAATGAACTTGGACCCGACCTTTGAGGATCGTCATTTTGAACAGCAGCTCTGCCCATGTGACCTATTAGCCCTACCAGGCCTATGAAAGTCTCACCCATTCAAAGTCGGTGAACGAACTTGGCCTTTAGAGCCCCCCGAGCTATAGAACCCCAGCGCCGTTTTTGTCCTTTTGCGGTCGGCGAACTTGGGACCCGACCTTGAGCGGTCATTTTCCCAGCAGCTGTGCCTTGACATATTTTCAACAGTGGCCCCTCGGTAGTCTCGACCCATTCGAGGTCGGCAACGAACTTAGCCGCCACAGGCTATAGCCACCCCTTTTGGCCTTTTCAGTGACGAACTTGAGGGACCCGACCTTGGTGGGTCATTTTATGGTAGCGGCTTTGCCACGTCTTAGCGTGGCTATTTTTGGCATCTGACGGTGGCCCTCGGAAAGTCTCATTTCAAAGTCCGGTAGACGAACAGCCAACACACCCCAAGGCTTTAATGACCCTTTTGGCCTTTTTTCCGGTGATGAACAGGGGACCCGACCTTCAAACCAGGCGGTCATTTTTGGGATCAGCAATGCGTAAGCTACCTATTTTTTATTGCGCGGAGCCCACATAAAATCTAAACCCATTTGGTCCGGCAGACAAACTTGGGGACCCGACCTTCGGGCGGTCATTTTTGTGCGCAGCTGTCTCCGTGGCCTATTTTTGGCTACAGGCCCTACAAGTCGCCCCATTCAGTCAGCCAGACGAACTTATCCCGCCCCACCCCAAGGCCAAAATATTACCATTTTTGGTCTTTTTCGCTGGGGTTTGACTTTTGACAGCAAACCAGGCGCTTATTTTTTAGGCGGCGGCTCTGCCCGCGGCCTATTTTTAACACCGGAGGCCCCTCCCTCACCCCCATGGTCCAGTCCGGTCAATGAACGAACTTGGCCAATCCCCGCCCCAAGGCTATAGCCCACCCGTTTTTTTGGCCTTTTTCCGGCAGTCGAACTTGGGGACCAGACCTTAGGGCGGTCATTTTTGGACGTGTGTGCCCGACCCTATTTTACAGCACAGGCCCCTCCTGTCTACCCATTCCGGTCGGCCGGACGAGTGACCCCACCCCCAAGGCTATAGCCCACCCGTTTTTTTGGCCTTTTTCCGGCAGATGCACTTGGGGACTCGACCTTCGGGCGGTCACTTTTGGACGCAGCTGTGCCCGCTGGCTAGTTTTGGCACAGGCCCTACAGAAAGTCGCGCCCATTCCAGAGCCGGACAAACTTAGCCACCCTTCCCGCTTTAAGCCACCCATTTTGGCCTTTTTTTTTCGATGGGGTTTTGGCTTCCCGACCTTGGTGCTTATTTTGGGCGTGGCTGTGCCCGACCTATTTTAACTGCAGAGGCCCAGCGCAAAAAGCCCCATTCCCGATCCGGCGGAACTTGTGATCCCAACCCCAAAGGCTATAGCCCTTCCTTTTTGGCCTTTTAAGCCCACGGGCGAACTAATTTTTAGCCTTTTTCTACGGCCCTCACAGGTCGAACGATGGGACAGCCGCCCCCTGAGGCTACCAGTTTTTGGGCTGAGGAGTTTTTGGGCTTAGCTGTGCCCTTCAGCAACCTGGTGCTTTGAGGCCCCTACAAAAGTCTCGCCCCATTCCGAGTACGGCCAGACGAACAGCCACCCCGCTATAGCCGCCGATTTTTTGGCCTTTTTTTGGGGATTTTGGCGCCCGAACCCGGTCACTTGTTTTTGGCGGCTGTGCCCTGGCTAGCCTTTATTTTGGCACAATGGACCGAGGGCCACCATAGGGTTGTCGCGCCATTTTCCCAGAGCCAGACGGCCATCCCCACCCCAGGCTATAGCCCACCGTTTTTTGGCCTTTTTCCGGCTGGGGATTTTGGGCGCCCGACAGAAAACCAGCTTATTTTTGGGCTCGTCTATGCCTGGCGCTATTTGTTTGCACACGGAGGCCCTGCAAGTCTCACATTCCGATCCGGCCAGACGAACCCCACCCCCAAAGGCTATACGCCCTTTTTGGCCTTTTTCAGCAGCGAGACAGGTTTTGGGGACCCACGACTTGAGCCCACTTTTTTGCGCGTGCTGTGCCCCAACCTTTTCCCACCTGCAAGGCCCTAAAAGTGTCGCCCATTAAAGTCCGGTAGACCGAACATTTGTTTACCACCCACGGCTATAGCCCACCGTTTTTTGGCCTTTTTTCGATGAGGGTTTTCCCGATAGTAAACGCTTATTTTTAGGCCAGCTAACTGTGCCAGCCTATTGTTAACAGAGGCCCCCTGCAGTCTCGCCCCATTCCCAGTCGGCCAGACCTAAAGCCATGTCCCACCCAAATTTATAGCCGCCCGTTTTTTGGCCTTTTTCCGAGAACTTGAGACCCGACCTTGGATTTTTGGGCCTGTAGCTACTGATTTTGCTTACAGGAGCCCTACTAAAGTCTACCATTCCGGCCGACCGAACTTAGCCAGCCCCAGACATATGCTGTTTTGGCCTTTTCCGTTTTTGCGCTGACCGCGGTCCCCTTTTGTCGCGACCTATTTTTAACAGGCAGGCCCTCGTAAAGTCGCCCCATTCGAGTCCGAACTTGAACTTGAGCCGACCTGCTATAGCCCTTTTAGCCTTTTCATGAGGGTTTTTGGCGACCGACCTTGCATGGGCGCGCTGTGCCCGCAGACTTTTTAGCACAGGAGGCCCTACATGAGTCTCGCCCATTCCAGTCCGGTGACCCCATCCGACCGCCCACACCCGTTTTTTTGGCCTTTTTTTAAGTTTTGATGGGCGCTTATTTTTGGGTCCATGCCCAATTTATTTTGCTACGGAGGCCCCTACGCAAAGTCTCGCCCCATTCGAGTCCGGTAGAGACAATTACAGGCCCAAAAGTCTTTTTTAGCACTTTTCAAGGTTTTGACAAACGACCCGACCTTGAACTGTTTTCACTTTTGGCGGCTGTGCCACAGTTTATTTTTGGCACCAGGCCCCTCATTCCGAGTCGAATTGAGTCGGCCCGACCTTAGCACTGCCGAACTCCGGTGAGAACTGTAGCCGAACAGCCAACCCCACACCCATTTTTTAGCATTTCTTTTCATTTTACGAATCGCCCCATTTCGGGAGTGACACCCGACCCCGTAGCCGTTTTTTGGTTTTTTCGCTGGGGTTTTGACACCAAACCGTGACACGCGGCTGTCCACAGCTTAACCCACAGCACGGAGACCCTGTCAAGTCTCGTCCCATTAAGATCACGATACTTATGCCACCCGACCCCTTTAAAGCCCGTTTTTGGCTTTTTCCGGCAGGGTTTTGGCGCCCCGACCTTCCGGCGCTTATTTTTCGCCTCGGCTGTGCCTGCGGCCTATTTTTGGCACACGGAGGCCCCTCACAAAGTCTCACCCCATTCCCAGTCCGGCGGACGAACTTGGCCAGCCCAACCCCCTAAGGTTATAGCCCACCCCTTTTTTTGGCCATTTTCAAGCGGACGAACTTGGGGACCCGACCTTCGGGCTGTCACTTTTGGCCGTGGCTGTGCCCACAGCCTATTTTTGGCACACGGAGGCCCCTCGCAAAGTCTCGCCCCATTCCGAGTCCGGCGGACGAACTTGGCCTGCCCGAGCTATAGCCCCGTTTTTGGCCTTTCCGCTGAAGTTTGGCGCTCCGACAGACTTTGATTATTTTGAGCGTCTGTGCCCCGACCTATTACAGCACACAGGCGCTAAGTCTCACCCCATTAAAATCCGGAATGACGTGTGGCCAGTATAGCCCACCCTTTTTGGCCTTTTTGGGGCGGAACTTGGGGACCCGACCGAATACAGGCCTGTCACTTTTTAGGCGCGGTTGTGGCCACAACCTATTTTAGCACTTTGGAGGCCCCTGTAAAAATCTCACCCCATTCGAGTCGGCCAGACGAACTTGCCTGCCCGCCCCCTAAGGCTATAGCCTTGACCCGTTTTTGGTCTTTTTTGGCTGGGGGTTTTAACACCCCGACGTGATCGCTTATTTTTAGGCTTGTGACTGTGTCCCACAGCTTATTTTGGCACTGCAGGCCCTCGCAAGTTCGTCCCATTAAGTCGGCGGGCAGAACGCCCGCCCAATAGGCTATCCCCGCACGTTTTTTAGCGTTTTTCCGCTGGGGGATTTTGGTGCCCCGACCTTCGGACGCTTATTTTTGGGCGCGTCTGTGCCCGCGACATATTTTTGGCACACGGAGGCCCCTCACAGAGTCTCACCCCATTCCAAGTCCAGTGACAGACGTGGCCAACCCTTTAAGGCTATAGCCACCCCTTTTTGGCCTTTTTGGACGAACTTGGGACCCGACCTTGGGGCTGTCACTTTTTAGGCAGCTGTGCCCCAACCTATTTTTGGCCACCACTGAGGCCCTATAAAGTCTCGTCCATTTCAGGTCCCGGCCCGAACTGTAGCCACTTCCAAGCTATAGCCAACCGTTTTTTTGTCCTTTTTCCGCTGGGGGATTTTGGCGCCCCGACCTTCGGACGCTTATTTTTGGGCTCGTCTGTGCCCGCGACCTATTTTTGGCACACGGAGGCCCCTCACAAAGTCTCACCCCATTCCGAGTCCGGCGGACGAACGTGGCCAGCCCCACCCCCCAAGGCTATAGCCCACCCTTTTTTTGGCCTTTTTCAAGCGGACGAACTTGGGGACCCGACCTTCGGGCTGTCACTTTTGTGCGCGGCTGTGGCCACAGAATATTTTTGGCACACGGAGGCCCCTCGCAAAGTCTCGCCCCATTCCGAGTCCGGCGGACGAACTTGGCCGGCCCGACCCCCCAAGGCTATAACGCCCGTTTTGGTGCGTTTTTTCCCTGGGGTTTTGACACCCAAATGGACCGTCGCTTTTTTTCAAGCGGCTGTGTCCACAGTTTATTTTTGGCACACGGAGGCCCCTCGCAAAGTCTCGTCCCATTCCGAGTCCGGCGGACGAACTTGGCCAGCCTCACCCCCCAAGGCTATAGCCCACCCCTTTTTTTGGCCTTTTTCAAGCGGACGAACTTGGGGACCCGACCTTCGGGCTGTCACTTTTGGGCGCGGCTGTGCCCACAGCCTATTTTTGGCACACGGAGGCCCCTCGCAAAGTCTCGCCCCATTCCGAGTCCGGCGGACGAACTTGGCCTGCCCCACCCCCCAAGGCTATAGCCCACCCATTTTTTTGGTCTTTTTCCGCTGGGGGGTTTTGACACCCCGACCGTCGGTCGCTTATTTTTGGGCGCGGCTGTGTCACAGCACCCACAGCAGCGACCCCTCGCGAAGTCTCGTCCCATTCCGGTCGGGACGAAGCAGCCAGCCCGCGCTTTATGGCTATAGCCCACCCATTTTTTGGCCATTTTTCTGCTGCGGGGTTTTGGCTCCACGACCTTCGGTCGCTTATTTTTGGGCGCGGCTGTGCCCGCGGCCTATTTTTTGCACCGGGCCGCAAAAGTCTCGCCCCATTCTGAGTCCGGTGAGACCCGAACTTAGCCGCCCCAGGCTATAACCCACCCGTTTTTGTTGCCTTTTTCCGCTGGACAAACTTGGCGCCCCGGCCTTCGGACAGTTATATTTGGGCGCGGCTGTGCCCGCGGCATATATTTGGCACACAGAGGCCCCTCGCAAAGTCTCATCCCATTCCGAGTCCGCCCGGGCCAGCCAACCCCACCCCAAAGGCAATAGCCCACCAGCGATTTTGTAACTTTTTCCGCTGGGACGAACTTGACGACCTTGTTATTTGTGGCGCCCAGCTGGCCTGTTTTGAGGCTGGGGGCCCCTCGCAAAGTCTCACCCCATTCCGAGTCCGGCGGACGAACTTGGCCAGCCCCACCCCCCAAGGCTATAACCCACCCGTTTTTGTGGCCTTTTTCCGCTGGACGAACTTGGCGCCCCGGCCTTCGTGCAGTTATTTTTGGGCGCAGCTGTGCCCGCGGCCTATATTTGGCACACAGAGGCCCCTCGCAAAGTCTCACCCCATTCCGAGTCCGGCGGACGAACTTGGCCAGCCCCACCCCCCAAGGCTATAACCCACCCGTTTTTGTTGCCTTTTTCCGCTGGACGAACTTGGCGCCCCGGCCTTCGGACAGTTATTTTTGGCCTCGGCTGTGCCCGCGGCCTATATTTGGTACACAGAGGCCCCTCGCAAAGTCTCATCCCATTCCGAGTCAGGCGGACGAACTTGGCCAGCCCCACCCCCCATGGCTATAGGCCACCCGTTTTTGTGGCCTTTTTCCGCTGGACGAACTTGGCGCCCCGGCCTTCGTGCAGTTATTTTTGGGCGCCATGTTGTGCCCACTGACTTCCTATATTTGCTGAAGGCCCCTACGCAAAGTCTCCTCCTCCATTCCGGCGAGGTCCGGTAGACCGAACAGCCAGCCCACCCCAAAGGCTATAACCCACCGTTTTTTTGTTGCCTTTTCCGCTGGGACGAACTTGGCGCCCGGCCGTGCGAGATTATTTTTGGCCTTGTTGTGCAGCCTTGACCTATGTTGGCACAGAGGCCCCTCGCAAATCTCACCCCATTCCGGAGTCGGCGGACGAACTTGGCCAACCCGCCACCCAAGGCTATAGCCCCCCCGGTTTTGTGGCCTTTTTACGCTGGGCGAACATGGCGCCCCGCCGCCGGAGTTATTTTGATCAGCTGCGCCGCGACAAATTTTGGAATGGGGCAGCTCAATTTTGTGGCCTTTTTCACTGGGCGAACTTGGCGCTTGACCTTGAACCGTTATTTTTGAAGTGGCTGTGCCGCCTCCTACACCACGAGCAGCCGCAAAGTCTCGTCCCGTTCCAGTCCGCCACGAACTTGTAGCCAGCCGCCCCCAAGGCTATAGCCCACCCGTTGTTGTGGCCTTTTTCCGCTGGACGAACTTGGCGCCCCGGCCTTCGGGCGGTTTTTTTTGGGCGCGGCTGTGGCCCCTGCCTAACCACACACATGAAGAGCGCTTTCGCAAAGTCTCATCCCATTCCCGAGTCCGGCCCAGACGAACTTAGCCATCCCACCCCCAAAGGCTATAGCCCACCAATTTTTGTGGCCTTTTTCAGCCGCTAGGAGAACTTGGCGCCCGGCCTTGACAGTTATTTTCAACCTCGGCTGTACCCCTTTGACCTATATTTAAGTAAGGCCCCTACGCCAAAGTCTCATCCCATTCGAGTCGGCAGACGAACTTGGCAACCACCCCCAGCTATAGGCCCACCCGTTTTTTTAGCCTTTTCCGCTGGGCGAACTTGGCGCCCGGCCTTGATTCGGTTATTTAATGGCGCCGCTGTGCCCGCTGACCTATATTTGCTGAAAGGCCTACGCAATTTGAAAGTCTCACCCCATTCGAGTCGGCGGTAGACGAACGTACCCCGCCCCCGAGGCACATACCGCCCACCCGTTTTGTGGCCTTTTTCCGCTGGACGAACTTGGCGCCCGGCGTTCGTGCATTATTTTTGGGCGCCTGTGCCTGACCTATATTTGGCACCGCCGAGGCCCCTCGTGAAGTCTCACCCATTCCGAGTCCGGCGAACATCCCAGCCCCACCCCCAAAGGCTATAACCCACCCGTTTTCATTGCCTTTTTCCGCTGGACGAACATGGCGCCCCGGCCGACCTTCGGACAGTTATTTTTTTGGCCTAGGCTGTGCGCGGCTATATTTACCTACCGCAGGCCCCTCGAAAGTCTCATCCCATTCGAGTCAGCGGACAACAGCCAGCCCACCATGGCTAGGCCGTTACCCGTTTTTGTGGCCTTTTCGCTGGGCGAACTTGCGCGGCCTTGACGCCGTGCTTGCAGTTATTTTTTGGGCGCAGCTATTATGCCCATGACTATTTGGCACCTTTGAGGCCCCTGGAAAGTCTCACCCCATTAAAGTCCGGCGAAGACGAACAGCCAGCCCACCCCAGGCTTTTTGAAAGTATAACCGCCCCGTTTTGTTGCCTTTTTCCATTTGGGCGAACTAAGCGCCCGACCGCCGTGCATTATTTTTTGGGCGCTTGTGCCCCATGACCTATATTTGGCTTTGAGAGGCCCCTCGCAAAGTCTCACCCCATTCCGAGTCCGGCGGACGAACTTGGCCAGCCCCACCACCCAAGGCTATAGCCCACTCGTTTTTGTGGCCTTTTTCTGCTGGACGAACATGGCGCCCCGCCCTTCGGGAGGTTATTTTTCGGTGCGGCTGCGCCCGCGGCCAATTTTTGGAACACAGGGGCAGCTCGCAATGTCTCTTCCCATTCCCAGTCCGGCGGACGAACTTGTAGCCCACCATGAGGCTATAGCCCACCGTTTTTGTGGCTTTTTTTCGGCCCGGGCCGCTTGGCGCCTCGACGCCGGGCCGTTATTTAGGCGGCGGCTGTGCCCGTCTCTATTTTGCCACACGGGCCGTTCGCAAAGTTAGGTCCCATTCGAGTCGGCGCGAACAGCAACCCCACCCCAGGCTATAGCCCACCCGTTTTGTGACCTTTTTTCGCTGGACGAACTTGGTGCCCCGGCATTCGGGCGGTTATTTTTGGGCAGCAACAGCGGCCTATTTTTTTGCACATATTTCGCCAAGTCTCATCCCATTCGAGGTCGGCCAGACGAACTTGGCCATCCCCACCCCCAAGGCTATAGCCCACCCATTTTGTGGCCTTTTTCGCTGGGCGAACTTGTTTGACACCGGACAGTTATTTTTAGCCTCGGCATGCCATGACCTATATTTATTTGATACCTGAAGGCCCTGTAAAGTCTCATCCCATTCCCGAGTCGAGGCGAGACGAACTTGGCCACCCCCATGGCTATAGGCCACCCGTTTTTTTTGGCCTTTTTCCGCTCATTTGGGACGAACTTGGCGACTACGGCCTTACGTATGAATTATTTTTGGGCGCAGCTGTGCCCACGCCCTATATTTGGCACACAGAGGCCCCATGAAGTCTCACCCCATTCCGAGGTCAAGCAGTGAACTTGCCAGCCCACCCCCATCCTTTGAGGCTATAGCCACTCGTTTTGTGGTCTTTTTCTGCTGGGCGCCCATCGCCGGAGATTTTTACCGGTGCGGCTGCTTGCCGCGTAATTTTGGAACACGAAGGGCGCTGTAATGTCTCTTCCATTCCCAGTCGGCGGGACGAACAGCCAACCAACCATGACGGCTATAAGCCACGCGATTTTTTGTGGCCTTTTTCTGCTGGACGAACTTGGCGCCCCGACCTTCGTGCAGTTATTTTTGGGCGCGGGTGCCATGACCTATTTAGCACCGAGGCCCCTACGCGAAGTCTCACCCCATTCGAGTCCCCACGAGCAGCCAACCCACCCCCAAGGGTATATACCACCCGTTTTTGTGGCCTTTTTTTCATTTGAGCTGGGCGAACTTGGCGCCGGCGCATGTGACCTTCGTCATGATTATTTTGGGCTTGCATGACCCTATATCTGAGCGGCACCACAGAGGCCTCGTAAAGTCTCACCCCATTCCGAGTCCGTGAACGAACACCCAACCCAAGGCTTCCCAGTATATCCCGTTTTGTTGCCTTTTTCATCTGGACGAACTTGGCGCCCCGGCCTTCGTGCGGTTATATTTGGAGCCTTGGCTGTGTGCGGCCTTATTCTAACACCTGAAGGCCCCATGCCAAAATCACCCCATTCCGAGTCCGACGGACGAACTTGGCCATCCCCACCCCAAGGCTATATCCCACCCATTTTGTAGCCTTTTTTCAGCCAGTTGGTGGCAGACTTGGCGCCCAGCCGAGACGATTATTTTCAACCTCGGCTGTGCCCTTGACCTATTTATTACAAGGCCCCTGCCAAGTCTCATCCCATTCAGGTCAAGGTGGACGAACTTGGCCACCCCCGCCCCAGCTATAGGCCGTTTTGTGGCCTTTGTCCGATCGACGAACTTGGCGCCTCGGCCTTCGGGTAGTTATTTTTGGGCGCAGCTGTGCCCGCGGCCTATATTTGGCACTGAAGGCCTACATAAGTCTCCCCCCCATTCCGAGTCCGGCCGGACGAGCAGCCAACCCGCCCCTTTAAAGCGATAACCACCGTTTTGTGGCCCTTTTCTTTTTTATTTGGGCGAACTTGGCGCCCGACGCCGTCTTGCGATTATTTTTAGGCGCAAGCTGCCCCGCTGACCCTATATTTGCGCTGAGAGGCCCGCAAAAGTCTCACCCCATTTCCGAGTCCGGCGGACGAAGCAGCCAACCCGCCCCAGGCTATAACCCACCCGTTTTATTGCCTTTTTTCCGCTGGGCGAACGCGCGGCGACGCCCGTGCGATTACTTTTAGGCGCGCTGTGCACTTGCCTTTTGGCCTGAAGGCCCCTCGCAATGTCTCACCCAATTCCGAGTCCGGCGGATGAACTTCGCCCGCCTTTAATTTATAACCCACCCGTTTTGTTGCCTTTTCGCTTTGAGCCGAACTGGGCGCCCGGCCTTCGTGCAGTTATATTTGAACAGCTTGTTTGTGCCCTTGACCTATTTTTTTACATAGGAAACGCTTAAGTCTCTCATCCCATTCAGTCCGGCGTCGAACTTAGCCATCCCCCCTTCCAAAAGGCTATAGCCACCCATTTTGTGGCCTTTTTCCGCTGGTGAACTTGCGCCCGGACTTGAATGATTATTTTTAACCCTGGTATTGCCCATGACCTATATTTAGTACAGAAGGCCCCTCGCATGAAAGTCATCCCATTCCGAGTCAAGTCGGCGGACGAACGGCGGCCACCCCCCTTTGTGGTATAGGCCACGTTTTGTGGCCTTTTTCATTTGCTGGGCGAACTTGGCGCCTCGACCGTGTGTATTTTTGGGCGTAGCTTGTTGTGTACATGACCTATATTTGGCACACAGAGGACCCTCGCAAAGTCTCACCCCATTCCAAGTCCGGCCAGACGAACGCCAACCCACCCCAAAGCGATAACCCGTTTTTGGCCTTTTCAGCTGGTAGACCGAACTTGGCTTGGCCCGACTTCGTGCGATTATTTTTGGCGCTGGCTGACCCTATATTTAGCACACAGAGGCCCCTCATAGTCTCACCCCATTCGAGTCTGGCCAGACGAACTTGGCCAGCCCACCCCCAGGCTACTCCACCCGTTTTGTTGCCTTTTCATTTGCTGGGCGAACTTGGCGCCCGGCCGTGCGATTTATTTTTGAGCGCCAGGCTATTGTTGACCTATGTTGGCGCTGAAGGGCCCCTCGTAAAGTCTCACCCATTCCGAGTCCGGGACGAACAGCCAAGCCCCCCCGGCTATAACGGCGTTTTGTTGCCTTTTTCGGCTAGACGAACTTAGGCGCCCGACGCCCGTGCAGTTATATGTTGAACAGCTATGCCCGCGGACCTATATTTAACACCTGAAGGCCCTCTCAAGTCTCATCCATTCCGAGTCAGCGCCAGTGTAGCTTGTAGCCAGCCACCCCAACTATAGCCAGCACCACGCTTTTCGCCCGTTTTATGGCCTTTCCGAATGACTTGGCATTTTGGTGCCCGACGACATTACCGGGCGGTTATTTTTGGGCTCGGCTGTGCCCTTGATACCCTTTTGCACATGAGCCGCTCGCAGAAGTCTCATCCCATTCGAGTCCGGCGTACGAACTTGGCCATCCACCCCAAAAGGTATAGCCGCCCATTTTGTGGCCTTTTTCTGAGCCAGGCAGGCTGGCCCAGTCTTGAACTGTTTTTTAGGCAGCGGCTGTGTCCGCTGACAATTTACCAACACCACTGCAGGCCGCTTCAAAAGTCTCGTCCCATTCCGGAGTCCAGCGCAAACGGCCAGCCCCACCCCCCGCCCAGTATAGCCCCTTTGGGTTTTGTGGCCTTTTTCCGCTGGACGAACTTGGTGCCCCGGCATTCGGGCGGTTATTTTTGGGCTCGGCTGTGCCCGCGGCCTATTTTTTGCACATGGAGGCCGCTCGCAAAGTCTCATCCCATTCCGAGTCCGGCGGACGAACTTGGCCATCCTTTGGTTATAGCCCCCGGCCCACGTTTTTGTGGCCTTTTCATTTGAGCTAGCGGGCGCCCTTCCTGGCTGAATACTGTTTTTTAAGGTGCGGCCTTGAGCTGTGGCTGGCATGACCTATTTTTAACACCTGGGCCGTTTGCAAAAGTCTCATCCATTCGAGTCTGGTGGAGCAGGCGTGGGCGAACCCATCCCCCAATCAGCAACCCACCCGTTTTTGTGGCCTTTTTAAGCTGGATGAACTTGGTGCCTTTGACCTTGGTACTTGTTTAGCCGGGCTGTTATTTTGACCACAGGTGAGCTGTGCCATGACCTACTTTTGGCGCATACGGATTAACTTAGCAATGACGCTTTGCAAAATCTCGCACCATTCGAGTCTTGCGGCCAGACGAACCTTGAGCCAATAACCGCCCAAAACTATAGGCCACCACGATTTTGTGGCCTTTTTCATTGGTCGAACAGGCGCCCGACCTTGGGAGGTTATTTTTGAGTGGCTGTGCCAGCAGAAAATTTGGAACAACTGGGGCAATTCGCAATGTCTGCCCTAATTCGATCCAGCCAGTAGACGAACTTGTCCAGCCCCTTTAAACTAAGCCCACCCGTTTTGTGGCCTTTTTTCCATTGGGCAGCCGAACTTGGTGCCCGGCATTGGAGCAGTTATTTTTGAATACAGGCTGTACATGCCCATGACTATTTTTGCACATGGAGGCCGCTCAAAGTCTCATCCCATTAGGAGTCCAGACGAACTTAGCAGCCATCCCTTTGAGCTATAGCCCACCATATTTGTTGCCTTTTCCAGCAGGACGAACTAAGCGCCCGGCCTTGGCTGTTTTTTTTTTTAAGTAGCGTAACTGTGTCCTTGACCTAATACAGCAACTGCAGGCCGCTTGCAATGTCTCGTCCCATTCCGAGTGCGGCAGACTGACGGTAGACCCGTCCCCAGGTTATAGCCCACCCGTTTTGTGGCCTTTTTCCATTTGGATGAACATTTTGGCCTTGCCCGACCTTGAGCTGTTATTTTTGGGTGAGGCTATGCCCATGACCCCTATTTTTGAAACGTCTGAGCGCTTCGCGTCTGCTTTTCATTACGGTCACGGCCAGACGAACTTAGCCAAGCCCACACTTGAGCTATAGCCCACCATTTTGTGGCCTTTTCGCTGAACGAACTTGCGCCCGGCCTTGATGATTATTTTTAAGCGGCAGCTGCCAGCCCCCTAACCCTGGCAGCAGACGGCGGCCGCTTGCAAAAGCTCGCACCATTAATTGTCCAGCGGTGGTTGACGGCCGGCAGCTTATTTGAAACTTACCGCCAACCCCCCACCGTTTTAAGTGGCCTTTTTGAACATTGAGCTTGGCGCCCGGCCGGAAGTTATTTTGGCGATGCGGCTGTGCCGCGTAAATTTTGAGAACACTGGGCCTTCCGTCTGCGCCCCATTCCAGTCAGCGGGACGACAGCTTACCCCCAAGGCTGAGGCCACGCCGTTTTGGTAGCCTTTTCGCTCATTTGGGACGAACTGGCGCCCGGCCTTGGGGAAGTTATTTTTAGTGCAGCTGTGTACGCGTAATTTTAAGTCACGGGGCGCTTCGCAATGTCTCCCCATTCCAGTCCGGCAGACGAACGGTATGGCCAACCACCCCCAAAGGAAAGGCCCACGTTTTGTGGCCATTTCGCCCAGACGAACTTGGCGCCCGACGCCTTTCGCCGGTTATTTTTGGCGGCGTGCCCTCTGAAGACTGATTTTTGGCACCTTACAGAGCCCGGCGGCAAGATTTCACCCATTCTGGGTCCGGCCGGACGAACTTGCCCAGCCCGCCCCCCAAGGCTATAACCACGCGTTTTTGTTGCCTTTTCCGTGGAACAACTTGGCACCCGGGCGGACAATATATTTGGCTGTGCCCGCCCGTGACATATATTTAACACCAGGCCCTCGCAAGTCTCATCATTTCCGAGTCCGGTAGACGGGCGTAACCCACCCCCATGGCTATAGGCCACACGTGTTTGAGGCCTTTTTCCGCTGGACGAACTTGCCCGGCCTTAGTGCGATTATTTTTGGCGCAGCTGTGCCCATGACCTATATTTTGGCTGACGAGGCCCCTACGCAAAGTCCCCTGGAGCCCCATTCCGAGTCCGGCAGTGAACAGAACTTGGCCTTCCCATTTAAAGGCTATAACCCGTCGTTTTTGTTGCCTTTTCACGCATTTGGAGCGAACTTGGCGGCGCCCGACGGATGCATTGTAGTTATTTTTGAAGCAGCTGTGCGCCCTTGACTATGTTGGCACACAATTTTCGCGTAAAGTCTCACCCCATTCAAGGTAAAGGCGGGACGAACGTAACCCGCCCCCACTTTGGCTGTACAGCCCCACTCGTTTTGTGGTCTTTTACGCTGGGCCGAACATGGCGCCCGCGCCCAGAGAGAGGTTATTTTCAGATGCGGCTGCGCCGCGTAATTTTGGAACAAGGGCAGCGTAATGTCTCTTCCCATTCCCCAGTCCGGCCCGGGCCAGTTCCGGTAGACCAGCCCAGCCCACCAGCGGCTGTACCCGTTTTGTGGCCTTTTTTGAGCCGAACTTGGTGGGAATTGGGCGGTTATCATTTGGGCTCGGTGCCGCTTGTGACGCTATTTTTTACTTTTATAGGCGCTCATAAGTCTCATCCCATTCCGAGTCAGTGAGGCCGAAGACCAGACAGCCATCCACCCCCAGGCTTAGCCACCCATTTTGTATGGCCTTTTTCCATTGCTGGAGACGAGCGCAGAAACCTTGGGCTGTATTTTTTGGTAGCGGCGCGGCTGTGTCCCTTATTTTCTAACTACAGGCATGCAAAGTCGTCCCTCATTCAGAAGTTGCGGACGAACTTATTATCCCCACCCCAAGGCTATAGCCACCATTTTGTAGCATTTGGAGCGAACTAGGCGTGACCCTTGAATATATTTTTTATTTGACTGGGCTGTAATCCGCTGACATTTTAACTGCTTGTTTTGCAAAGTCTCCGTCCATTCAGTCATGAATGATGGGCGGACTTCCACGTCCCCAAACTATAACCCTACCCGCCTTTCCATTTGAATAATTTTTGATTTGACCTTGAAGTTATATTTTTGGGTGAGGCTATTGCTTGGCCTATTTTTTTGCACATGGAGGCCGCTCATAAGCATTCAGTGCAGCCGGTAGCCCGGGCAGACAACCATCCCGAAGCTATAGCCTCCACCGTTTTAACGTACCTTTTCATATGACTTGGTGCCTGACGGCCTTGGGCTGTTATTTTGAGTGAGCTATTGCCCTTGACTATTTTTGCGCCGTCATCATTTCGCCAGTTCGCACCATTACGAGTCTGGTGGCGGGCGACAGACTGATGCACTATATCCCACCGTTTGTGTAGCTGCTTTTCTTTGGAGCGAAGCTTCCGGCCTTTGAGAGGCAGTGGTTATTTTTTAGTGGCGGCGGCTGTGCCTGCGGCCTATTTATAGCGGCAGCTCGCAAAGAGGCATCTCGCCCAGTCTTGGCCAGACGAACTTGTCAGCCCGCCCCCGCTACCATTTTTGTAGCCTTTTTCCAGTTTCAGGCGCTTGACCTTGGCAGTTATTTTGGTAAGCGTGGCCAGCCTGCCAGCCTTACAGGCGCTGGCGGCCTTCTTAATCTCGTCGGTATTCCGATTAGCGGCGACAGGCGGGCTGATGACCAAATCCCCAATTTATAGCCCACCGTTTTTGTGGCCTTTTTCCGCCGAACTTAAACGGACCTTGATCCGATTGTTATATAAGCGCAACTTGTGCCCCACTGCCTATTTGGCACTTTGAGGCCCTGTAAAATCTCACCCATTCGAGTCCGGTGTGAGCTTAGCCAACCACTTGAGGGCTATAGCACCGTTTTGGCCTTTTCCCTGAATGAGCTTAGTGCCCAACCCAGCCTTGAGCTGTTATTTTTAGGTGAGGCGTACTTGTGACTATTTTGGCGTCTGAGCACCAAAGTCTTCTACCATTCTGAGTGCTTGAACTTGGCCAGCGACCCATTAGGCTATAGCCCACCCATTTTGTGAGCCTTTCCGCTAGCGAACTTGCTTACGGCGCCCAGGCGTGTTATTTTTTGTTGTGCCAGCGTGCCTATTTTTGGCGCCACTGGCGGCAACGCTTGCAAGTCTGCACTATTGAAGTGCGGCCAGACGCCAGCGTAACCCCCAAGGCTGTTTAGGCCACCGTTTTTAGTAGCCTTTTTCCATTTGGGCGAACTTGGCGCCCGACCTTCGGGAGGTTATTTTTTGATATGCCTGTCGCCCTTGACAGTACAGCTTCAGGCGGCTTCGCAATGTCTTCATTCGATAGCTTGGCCGACCCGCTTTGAGCTGCTTCCCGGCGTTTTGTGGCCTTTTTCAGCTGAGTGAACTTTTGCCCAGTGATGATTCGGCCGGTTATTTTAAAACCGGCACCGGCTACATGCCCATGACCTATTTTTGCATAGGCTGTCGCAAAGTCTCATCCCATTCGGTCGAGTCCGAATGACTTAGCCAGGCGACGAACATATCCGTCCCCCTTTGAGGCTATAGCCCACCCCGTTTTTGTGGCCTTTTTTCATTTGGATGAAACTAAAGCGCCCCGACCTTGAATTTTTTTTTAGGCAGCGGCTGTCCGGCCTATTTTTGACAACACATGGAGCCGCTTGCAAAAAGTCTCATCCCATTCCGAGTCTGGCCAGATTGTTGGGTGAAGACCCGTCCCCCAATTTCTATAGCCAGCGTTTTGTGGCCTTTTTCGCTGGATGAACTTGGTGCTGACCTTCGGGCTGTTATTATTTTAGGTGAGGCTGTGCCATGACCTATTTTTGGCGTCAGACGAGACCACTACTTTTTCGCAAAGTTTTCCTCGCCGATGGCGACGAGTGCGGCCGAACTTAGCCCGGCCCTTCCCAAAGCTATAACTGCGCTTCCATTTTGTAGCCTTTTCCATTGCTGGGCGAACTTGGCGCCCGGCCTGGCCGGTTATTACGACCTATATTTACGGCTGTCTTCGAGTCCGGTAGGCAACGGCAGCTTTGGCCGACCTTGGGCCTAGGTTTGTCTGGCCTTTCAAGCTTTCATTATCATTCGCACCAGGCTAGCCAGAACAATAGCCAGCCCCAACCCCGAGCTATAAAGCCACCCGTTTTAGTAGCCTTTTTCGCTGGGCCAGGCCAATTTAGCGCCCGGCATGAGAGTTATTTTGGTGCGGCTGTGTACCCGCGGCCTGGTAATTTTGGAACAACAGGTTTCTTGGAGCAGGCAATGTCCGCCCCATTCAGTCCGGCAGAGAACTTTGAGCACCCCAGCCCCACCCCCAAGGCTATAGCCCACCCGTTTTTGTGGCCTTTTTCCGCTGGACGAACTTGGTGCCCCGGCATTCGGGCGGTTATTTTTGGGCTCGGCTGTGCCCGCGGCCTATTTTTTGCACATGGAGGCGCTTCATAAGTCTCATCCCATTAAGTCCGGACGAACTTGGCCATCCGCCCATTGCTATAAGCCACCCTGTTTTGTGGCCTTTCCGCTGGGCCAACTGCGCCCGGCCTTGGCTGTTTTTTAGCGGCTGTGTCCGCATGACCTATTTTTGGCTTTCTGCAGGCCGCTTGCAAGTCTCATCCCATTAAGGTCTGGCCGGGAATGAAGCGAACCGTCGAAGTATAGCCACCGTTTTGTGGCCTTTTTTTCCGGCTGGATGAACTTGGTGCCCAGCCTTGGGCTGTTATTTTTGGGTGGCTGTGCATGGCCTATTCCCCCGTCTGAGACCATTTCGCAAAGTCTCTTACCATTACGAGTCTTGGCCGAGACCCGAACTTGGCCCCCACCCCAGGCTATAGCCCATTTTGTGGCCTTTTCGCTGGGCGAACTTGGCGCCACAGCTTGGCCCAGGCGGTTATTTTTCGGCCGGCTGTGACCTTGTGACCTATTTTTGTCGACGCTGCGGCGCCTTGATCTCGCACCTGACCGAAGTCGCGGCGGGCGAACTTAGCCATGCAAAGGCTATAGTACCGTTTTAGTAGCCTTTCGGCTGGGCAAACAGCGCCCGGCCAATTAGTTTATGCTGGGCGCGTGCCCGACAGCAATTTTAACCCAACTTCGCAAAGTCTCACCCCATTCCAGTCAGCCGGGCGAACGTAGCCGCCCCCAAGGCTATAACCCACCATTTTTGTGTTTTCCGTAGCAATTTTTCATTGAACATTTTCCGGCAGCCGCCCAACCTGTTGCGTTTTATTGTTAGAGCGGTTTACTGCTTCGCAGCCTAGATTTATACCACGTAGGCGGCGAACAAGTTACAGCCCAGCCCACGAGTCCGGCCAGACCGAAAGCCCACCCCAAGGCTATAGCCACCCGTTTTGTGGTATTTCCGCTGAGCGAACTTGCGGCCTTTGGCGCCCGATTTTGATTGTTTTGGCGGCGACTGTGCCCTACGGCCTGAATTTTGGCACCACAGAGGCGGCAAAATTCACCCACGAGTCCGGCCAGACGAACTTGCCCAACCCCTGAGGCTATAAACCCACCGTTTTTGTGCCTTTTTCTGGCTGAACCAAGCTTGGCGTGACCCCCGATTGAGATTATATTTGGGCGAGGCTGTGCCCATGACATATATTTACAGCACCTGAAGGCCCTACATGAAAGTCTCATCCCATTCCGAGTTAAGCGATGGACGAACTTAGCCTACAGCGTTGCCAGGCCTGCCGTTTATATGGCCTTTTTACGCTGGACGAACTTGGCGGGCCGGCCTTCTGGTGGTTATTTTTAGCCGCACTATTGCCCATGACCTGTATTTGGCGTGCAGAAGGCCCTACAAGTCTCACCCCCATTCGAGTCCGGCCCAGTGAACATGGCCTGCCCGCTTCCCTTTGAATACTATAGCCACCCGTTTTGTGGCCTTTTTACGCTGGACGAACTTGGCGCCCGTGACCTTGAGAGTTATTTTTTGGTGCGGTGGTGCCGGTAATTTTGGAACACAACAGGGAGGCAGCTTCATGCAATGCTTATTCCCGATCCGCCCAGACGAACGGCCAGCCACCCCCAAAGCTATAGCCCACCACATGTTGCCTTTTCCGCTGGACGAACTTGGAGCCCCGGCATTCGGGCGGTTATTTTTGGGCTCGGCTGTGCCCGCGGCCTATTTTTTGCACATGGAGGCCGCTCACAAAGTTTCATCATTCGAAGGTCAATGAACTTAGCCTCCCACCCACCAAGACTATAACCCGACCATTTTGTGGCCTTTCCGCTGGACGAACTGGGCGCCCCGGCCTTCGGGCTGTTATTTTTGGGTGAGGCTGTGCCCGCGGCCCATTTTGGCGCCCGCGGAGGCCGCTCGTAATCCACCATTCCGAGTCACCGAGGCGGGACGAACTTGGCCAGCCACCCCGAAAGGCTATAGCCACCCGTTTTGTGGCCTTTTTCGGCTGGAGCCGAACTTGGCCCGGCCTTGGTGATTGTTAAACCCAGCTATGCCCATGACCTTTGGCGCTTACGAGCCGCTCGCAAGTCTCGCGTCATTCACGGTCACGGCCCAGACGAGCAGCCAGCCACCCCCAAAGCTATAGGCCACCCGTTTAGTAGCCTTTTTCCGCCTGGGCGAACTTGGCGCCCGGCAACCAGCGAGGAATTATTTTTGATGCGGCTGTCCATGACCAATTTTGAAACAGGAGCATTTCGCAATGTCTGCGCCCGTTTCGATCCGGCCAGACGGGTGGCCAACCCTTTTTGAGCTATAGCCCACCCGTTTTGTGGCCTTTTTCCGCTGGGCGAACTTGGTGCCTGACATTGAGCGGTTATTTTTTGTGGCTTGGCTGTGCCCATTTATATTTTTGCACATAGGCCGCTCACCATAAAGTCTCATCCCATTCAGTCAGTGAGGGCCGAACAGCCATCCCTTTAAGGCTATAGCCCACCCATTTTTGTGGCCTTTTTCGGCTGAATGACTGGCGCCCGACCTTGGGCTGTTATTTTAGGCGAGCTGTACGCAGCCCATTTTAACTTTGTGGAAGCCGCTTCGCAAAGTCGCCCATTCAGTCATGAGCCAGGCCTGCCGCCAGCTCCGTCCCCCGGTAACCCCACCCGTTTTGTGGCCTTTTTCAGCTGGGCGAACTTGCTTGACCTTGGTGATTGGTATTCCCCAGGCGGCTGTGCACCTTGGCCTATTTTTGCCTGCAGGCGGCACAAAGAAGTCGCCCCATTCCGGTCAGCCCGGACAAACTTGTATTGCCCCCAAAGGCTAGCCACCATTTTGTAGCCTTTTTCGCTGGAGCGGCTGGCGCCCGACCTTGAGCTGTTCGTGCAAACGGCTGTGCCTCACGCTATCCCCCAGCACCACGGGCCAAGCTGTAGTCTACCATCCGTTCCGTCCGGCCGGATGAACTTGGCAAGTCGACCCAGGCATAGCCACCCGTTTTGTGGCGCTTTTCGCTGAACCCGAGCGTGGCGCCCGGCGCCCAGGCCGGTTATTTTTGGGCGTGCACTGCTGGCGACTGTTGCACCGCGAGGACCTTTCGCCAAAGTGTGCGTCCCATTCCGAGTCCGGCAGACGAACAGCAACCCCCCAGGCTATAGCCCACCCATTTTGTGGCAGCCTGTGTTTTGCGTGACAGAACTTGGCCAGCCAGCCAAAGGCTATAAACCACGTTTCAAAGAAGCCTTTCCGTGGACGAACTTGGCGCCCCGGCCTTCGGGCAGTTATTTACACAGGCAGCAGCGGTGCCATGACTTCAACCACAGAAGCACAGGCTGCACCATAAAAGAATTCGTCCCATTAAGTCCAGCCAGACCGAACGCCCAGCCCACTTGCAGAAGGCTATAGCCGCGCTTTGGTTTTGTTGGCCATTTTCATTGGATGGCTTTGCCGTCAGCGGTGGTTATTTTAAGCAGCAGCTGTTGCCGCTACTAGCCCCCATTCGTAAACTCCCAAGTCTCGTCCCATTAAAAGTCAGGCGGATGAACTTGGCCCACCCCCAATGTAACCGCCCGGTTTGTGGCCTTTTTCATTTGGGCGAACTTAGCTTGACCTTGAGGCGGTTATTTTTAGTAGCGGGTGAGCCCGGCCTGCTACCCCAACAAGCGAGAGGCCGCTCATAAAGTCTCGTCCCATTCGAGGATTCGGCCGGGCGAACAGCCAGCCTTTGGCTATAACACACTTGGTTTGTGGCCCTTTTCATTTGGGCAGTTTTAGCGCCCAACCTTGAGCCCGGTTATTTTTTAGTCTTGACTGTGCCAGCACCATTTAACTACAGGCCCTCCAGCAGTCTCGTCAAAATTCACGTCGTGGATAAGTAGCCGCTTTACCCCAATTATGTACTTTGCGTTTTAGCGCTTTTTAGCTGAGCAAGCTTGTACATTTGCCGGGTGGTTATTTTAGTGACTGCTCATATTTTATTTTGCTTTCTGAGCCGCTCCAATGTCTCGTCTGCATTCAAAGTCATGGATGGCTTTGTGACCCACCCACGAGCTTTGGCCAATCGTTTTTGTGGCCTTTTTCCGCTGATTGAACTTGGCGCCCAGGCCTTCGGGCGATTATTTTGAATGGCTTTGCCACATGACTATTTTGGCACCTGAGCCAGCTAGCTAAGTCTCGTCCCGTTCAAGTCGGCGGATGAACAGCAGGTCAACCCAATTTATGTCCCTTTGAATTTTTTGTGGCCTTTTTTCCGGCTGAACCCAGACGTGGCGCCCCGGCCTTGGTGATTGTTATTTTTAGGCATGCCTGTACCCTTGACCTATTTTACTGCAGAACCCGCTTCGCAAAGTGTAAATCCATTTCAGTCCGGCCAGACGAAACTTGGGCAACCGCCCCAAAGAGCTATAGCCGCGCCCATTTTGTGGCCTGTTGCGTGGGCGAACTTGGCCAGCCGCTGAGCTATAGCCCACCGTTTGGTAACCCTTTTTCAGCTGGACAGGCTGGCGCCCCAGCAACGGGCAGTTATTTTTGGCGTGACTGTGCCCATGACTTCGCTTTCTGAGGCTGCTATGAAATCCGTCGCATTCGAGTCGGCGAGACGAACTTGGCCAACCAGCAGGAAAGCTATAGCCCACCGTTTTGTGGCCATTTTCCGCTGGATGAACTGCGCCACGTCGCCGGGTGGTTATTTTCGGCGGCTGTTACACTGCCCTATTTTAGATTTCGCGTGAGCCGCTCCCCAAAGTCGTCCCATTCCGAGTCCGGATGAACTTGGCAGCCCCACCCCCAGGCTATAACCCGACCGGTTTTGTGGCCTTTTCGCTGGGGCGAACTTGGCGCCCAGCCTTGTTGATTATTTTTAGGCCTTGTTATTGCCGCAGCCTATTTTAACCTGCAGAACGTTACGCCGTCTCACCGCATTCAGGGAACGGCGGGCGAACTTGGCCAGCCCGCTGAGAAACTTCAAGCGCATTTTTTTGGCCTGTTTCCGCTGGACGAAATTGGCCAGCTCCACCCCCCATGGCTATAGCCCACCCGTTTTTGTGGCCTTTTTCCGCTGGACGAACTTGGCGCCCCGAGCCCGGGCGGTTGTTTAGGTTCCGGCTTTGCCCGGCTATTTTGCTTTGCGAGCCGCTCCCAGTCTTGTCCCATTCGAGTCCGGCGGACCGGCAGCCAGCCCTACCCCCAAAACATAGCCCACCCGTTTTGTGGCCTTTTTCCGCTGGGCGAACTTGGCGCTGACCGCCCGGGCGGTTATTTTTGAAGCGGCAATGCTCCGCCTGACCTATGTTTGCTGAAGCCGCTCCCAAAGTCTCGTCCCATTCCGAGTCGGCGGATGAACTTGTATTACGCTAGCTATAAGCCCACCCGTTTTGTGGCCTGTTTCCGCTCACGGGCGAACTTGGCGCCCGGCCTTGGTGATTATTTTGAGTCGCGGCTGTGCCGGCAACCTATTTTGGCTACGGACGCCACTCGTAAAGTCTCGTCCCATTCTGAGTCCGGCGGACTAACTTGGCCGGCCCAACCGACCAAGGCTATAGCCCACCCATTTTTGCGGCCTTTTTCTGCTGGGCCAATTTAGCGCCCGGCTTTGGTAGTTATTTTTGGCCAGCGGCTTTGCGGCGGCCTGGCCCCAACTCACGAGCCCGCTTTCGTAAAGTCATCCCATTCCGAGTGAGCGGGCCGGGCTTGTAGCCCGCCCCGCAGATATAGCCCAACCGTTTTTTTGGCATTTTTCCGCTGGATGAGCAATTTAGCCTTCCGGGCAGTTATTTTTAGGCGGCTATGCCCCGGCCTATTTTAACACCGGAGGCGCTCGCGAAGTCTCTTCCATTCCGAGACTGGCCGGACCCAGAACAGCCAACCCCACCCAAAGGCACTCGCCCCACCGTTTTTTATGGCCATTTTTCGCTGTGGGCGAACAGCGCCCCCAGCCTTCGGTAGGTTATTTTTGGGCGCTGTTGCTCCCATGACCTATGTTAACTGCAGGCGCTCCCAAAGTCGGCGTCCCATTCCGGAGTCAGTGGATGAACAGCCCACCCCAACTGCCGTACCCGTTTGCTGGCCTGTTTCCGCTGGACGAACTTGGCGCCCACGGCCTTGAGCGGTTATTTTTTGCGTGCAGCTGTGTGCCGCGGCCTATTTACAGCACCGCGGGCGCCACTCGTGAAATCCTGCGTCCCATTCGAGTCCGGCGGACTAACTTGGCGGCTAACCGACCAAACTGTACCTGTTTTTGCGGCCTTTTCTGCTGGGCGTGAATTTGGCGCCCCGGCTTTGAGGCCGGTTATTTTAGTGACTTTTGCCGCGCCTGGCCCCACAACTCACGGGCCGCTTCGTAAATCGTCCCATTCGAGTCGGCGGACGAACTTGTAGCCCACCCGCGGAGATATAGCCCAGCAGTTTTTGCGGCCTTTCGCTGGATGAACGACGCCCCAGCCGGGCAGTTATTTTGGGCGGCGGCTATGCCCGCTTGACTGGCTTTAACACCTGAGCGCTCGGGGAAGTCTCTTCCCATTCGAGACCGGTAGGGCGAACTTGGCCAGCCGCCCCAAGGCCTACTTCGCCCGTTTTCCTTGGCCTTTTTCCGCTTCGACCCGAACTTGCCCGCCCGCCGGGCCGTTATTTTAGGCGTGTCTGCGCGGCCTATTTTTTGCTGCGGGCGCTCGTGAAGAATCTCCGTCCATTAAAGTCGGCAGGCGAACTTGGCCAACTTCCCCCAAAACTATAGCCACCGCTTTTTGGCCTGCTGCTTTCGGGCGAACTTGTCCAGCCCGCTTTAAGGCTATAGCCAGCATTTTGTAGCCTTTTCCCACTGGCGAACTTGGCGCCTTTGAAGCCTTGAGCGGTTATTTTGGCGGCCGCTGCCTGGCCTGGCACAAGGTGGCTGCTACCGCAAAATCTCCGCCATTCCGAGGTCCGGCCAGACGAACTTGTAACCGCCCCAAGGCTATAGCCCACCGTTTTTATGGTCTAATTTCGTTTCAGACAAACTTGGCGGCCTTGAACGGTTATGTTGGGCGTTAATCCGATTCTGCTTGCCCGCGACTTTCTAGCACCGCGAGCGCTTCAGCACCTCTTGCCCATTCTGACGGTCGGGACGAACTGGATTGAACAACCCCCCCCAAGGCTACTGCTTCTGCCCACCCGTTGTTGTAGCCTTTTCGCTGGGCGAACTTGGCGCTTGACCTTGGTAGGTATTTTGCCCGGCTGTACTGCCTTCTTTTAGCACTTAAAGCCCGCTTCGCAAGTCTCGCCCCATTAAAGTCGCGGAAAACTTGTATCAAGGCTATACCCCACCCGTTTTTGGGGCCTTTTTCCGGTGCACGAACTTGGCGCCCCAGCCTTCGGGCGGTTATTTTTTAGATACTTGGCTGTCTTGTACATGCCGCCCTTTACAGCACCGAGCACGCTCTGCGTCTCGCTGCATTCGGAGCGGTGAGACCCGAACTTGTCCAGCCCACCCCAGGCTTACCGCCCACCACCGTTTTGTGGCCTTTTCGGTGGGCGAACTTGCCGCCCCAGCCTTGGTGGTTATTTTTCAGGCGCAAATTGGTGCCCGCGTCTATGTTTAACTGGCATCTACGGGCCACTCTTAAGTCTCGTCCATTCAACGGGTCGGCCCAGACCCGAACTTGGCGCCCGCCCCAAGGCTATAGCCCACCCGTTTTGTGGCCTTTTCAATTACGGTGGGCGAACAATTTGCCCCAGCCTTGGCCTGATTGTTTGAGCGCAGCTGTGCGCGTCCTATATATTTGGCATCACGGGCGACTTCATAAATCTCGTCCCATTCTGGAGTCCGGCGACGACGAGCAGCCAACCCGCCCCCAAGGCTATAGCGCACCCGTTTTTGTGGCATTTTTCCACTGGACGATCTTGGTGCCCTGGCCTTCGGGCGGTTATTTTTGGCCGTGGCTGCGCCCGCGGCCTATTTTTCGCTCACGGAGACCGCTCGCAAACTCTCGCCCCATTCCGTGTCCGGCGGATGACCATGGCCAGCCCCACCCCCCAAGGCAATAGCGCACCCGGTTTTTGCTTGTAAATATCCTTAAACTGGAGAGGATCTTGGTGCCCGAGCCTTGGTGGTTATTTTGGCGGCGCGCTGTCATGGCCTGGCCTGACCTACGGAGGCACTCACAAAGTCTACTTCGTACCCGTGCGAAATCGACAGAAGAACTTGAAGCCCACCCCCAAAGGCTATAACACCCGTTTTTGTGGTATCCTTCGCTTGGGCGATCTTGGCGCCCGGCCTTGTGGTTAATTTTTAACGGCTGTGCCGTGTAGCCTATTCTTAACTGCGAAGCCGCTCGCAAAGTCGCCCCATTCGAGTCCAGCGGACGAACATAGCCAACCCCCCCCAAATTTAGTTTTGTGGCATTTTCACTGGGCGATCTTGAGTGCCTGGCCTTTAGATTATTTTAGCGGATGGCTGCCCTTGTATTTTCGACTCACGGAGACCGCCTTTCATAAAGTCTGCGCCCCCATTCCGTGTCCGGCGGGGACGACCATGAGCCAACCCACCCCCAAAGGCAATGGTACGCACCCGTTTTGTGGTATCCTTCATTGCTGGAGATCTTGGCGGACCTTCGGGCCGTTATTTTGACGCGGCTGGCAGCAGCATGACCTACGGCCCCCTAACACCACGAGGCGTTAGCAAAGTCTTGCCCCATTCAGTCCGGTGGACTAATTTGGCCAGCCCACCCCTTTAAGGCTATAGCCCACCGTTTTGTGCTTGCCTTCTGCTGGAGGAACTTGGCCCGGCCTTCGGGCGGTTATTTTGAAGTAGCGGCTGTCGTTGTGCAGCCTAGTCTTGCCTTGCACTTCGAGGCCACAAAAGTCTTGTCCCATTCCAGTCGGCGGACAAACTTGGCCTTTAGCCACCCCCAAGACTATAACCCACCCATTTTTTGTGGCTGTTTCGCTTGACCCGAACTTTGCCAGCCCCCCCCCCCATGGCTATAGCCCACCCGTTTTTAGTAGCGCTTTTGACCATTGAGCTGGCGAACTTGGCGCAAGCCTTGAGCAGTTATTTTTTTTAGTCGCCCATTTGTGTGCCGCGCCTATTTTTAGCACCGCGGAGGCCTTTGTAAATCTCATCCCATTCGAGGTCGGCAGGCGAACTTGGCCAGCTCCACCCCCAAATTTACCAACCCGTTTTATAGCCTGTCCGCTAGACGAACTTAAGCGCCCGGCCTCAGTGAGCGGTTATTTTACAGCGGTTGTGCTGCACCGCCTATTTTACAGCACACGAGACCTCTGCAAGTCTCTCCCATTTAGTCCCACCCTTTTCCACCCCCAGCGGGCGCTAGCCCGGCTCCACCCCCCAAGGCTATAGCCAACCCGTTTTTGTGGCCTTTGTCCGCTGGACGAATTGGCGCCCGGCCTTGGGGTTATTTTAAGTAGCGGTTGTGCACCGCCCCTTTGCAGGAGACCTCTACCGCCGTCTCTCCCCGAGTCCAGGACAAACTTAGCCCGCATAGCTGACCCGTTTTTGTGTCTTTATCCATCGCTGGGCGAAGTGGCGCCCGGCCTTCGGGCTGCCATTATTTTTAGGCAGCTTGTGCTGCCTTCTATTTTGGTAGAGACCTCTACATGTAAAGTCTCTCCCATTTAGTCCAGTGAATCAGCGGGAACAGCCATTTCCCCCCAAGGCTATAGCGTTTTGTAGCCTTTGTCCGCTTGGCGCCCGACCTTGGGCTGGTTATTTTTTGTGCCTGCCGCCTAACACAGTAGAGTACCTCTCAAAAGTCGCCCCATTCAGTCCGGCGAACTTGTGTCACCCCAAATATACCAACCGTTTTTGTGGCACTTTGTCGCTGGAGCGCTTGGCGCCCAGCCTTGACCAGATATTTTTAAAGCGGCGGCTGTTGTTAACACCACATGGAGTCGCTGGTAAGTCATACCATCAAGGTCGGCGGTTGAACCCCACCTTCCGGCTACCTGCTGTTTTATAGCCTTATTCCGCTGGATGAATTGGCGCCCGGCCTTGATTATTTTTGATTTGTCGCCTACCGCCTATTTTAACCTCTGTAAAATCTCTCTCGCCCCATCGATCTGGTCCATTGAGAGGTTGGCAAGCCCGCTCCACCCCCCAAGGCTATAGCCAACCCGTGTTTGTGGCCTTTCGCTGGGCGGCTGGCGCCCGACGCCTTGGCATTGACCTTGAACTGTTATTTTTTAAGCGGTATGATTGTACCTGTAGCCTATTTTTGGCACATAGACCATGGTCTAAAGTCTCTTTTATTCCGAGTCGGCAGACGAATGAGCTTAGCCTTTCCACCCCCAAGGCTATAGCCAACCCGTTTTTGTGGCCTTTGTCCGCTGGACGAACTTGGCGGCCAGAAGTTATTTTAGGCAGCTGTACCAGCAACCTATTTTTTGTATGGAAGTGCATTTCATGGTCTCGCCCCATTCGAGGTCCGGTGACGGTGACAACGACCCACTTCCAAGGCCTGGCCCACCCGTTTTATGGCCTTATTCTGGGCAGCTTGGCAACCGGCCTTGGTGGATATTTTTAAGCAGCTTTGTCGGCTATTTTAAGGCTGCAGGCTCGTAAGTCTCACCCCATTCCGGTCCGGCCAGGCAGCCAGCCCAAACCCCAAGGCTATACACCGTTTTGTGGCCTATTCCGCTTCTAGATGAGTGGCGCCCGGCCTTGGTAGGTTATTTTAAGCGTGATTTGTGCCTGCTTTACGTAAAGTCTCAGCCTCGCCTACAAAGTCCGCTGGGCAGGTGGCGCAGACGAACTTAACCAGCCCACCCCCAGGCATAGCCCAGGCCGTTTTATGGCCGCCGCTGGAGCGAGACACTTCGCCAGCGGCCGCATTCCGGGTCAGCCCGGTTATTTGGCGCTTGGCGGCTGTACCCACGACCTATTTTTGCTTTATGGTCGCTTTGCCAAAGTCGCCGTGTAGCTTGTCAGTCTAAGCGAACTTGGGCAGCCCGCCCCAGGCAACACCGTTTTTGTGGCCTTATTGACTGTACCGGCCTATTTTGGTAGCGGTTTGTCCCCATTCTTTTTGGCACCGCGGCTGTAAGTAAGTCTCACCCCATTCGAGTCGGCGGAACGAAACTTGGCAGCCGCAGCCACCCCAGGCTTAACCGCCACCATTATTTTTAGCGGCTTATCGATGAATTGTCCAGGCTGTAAGTTCATTTGATCAGGTATCCAGCTCCACCCCCAAAAGGCTAGCCAACCCGTTTTTGTGGCCTTTGTCCGGCGCTGGGCAGGATAATTGGCGCCCGTGACCTTGTTATTGTTTTAAGCGGCGGTGATTTGTGCCTGCCGCCTATTTTGGCCTGCGGAACCTCTGCAAGTCTCCCCATTCCGGTCCGGGCGAACTTGGCCAACTCCACCCAAGGGTATAGCCAAACGGTTTTTGTGGCCTTTGTCCGCTGGGCGAACTTGGCGCCCAGACGGTTATTTTGAAGCCAGCGGCTGTACCCGCGGCCTAACCCCCTAACACAGACAAAACGCCCCATTCCGGTCAGCCAGACCCGACAGCCCCCAAGGCTATAGCCCACCCGTTTTTATGGCCTTATTCCGCTGGACGCTTGGCGCCCCGGCCTTCGGTCGGATATTTTTTGGCGCGGCTTTGTCCGCGGCCTATTTTTGGCACACGGAGGCTGCTCGTAAAGTCTCACCCCATTCCGAGTCCGGCGGAAGAACTTGGCCAGCCCCACCCCCCAAGGCTATAGCCCACCCGTTTTTGTGGCCTTATTCCGCTGGATGAATTGGCGCTGACCGGCTGGTGTTATTTTAAGCGGTTGTGCCTGCCGCCTATTTTGGCTACGTAGACCTCTCAGTAAAGTCTCTCCCCATTCGAGTTTTGTATCTCCACCCCGGCTATAGCCCTTCCCCGTTTTGGCGGCCTTTTCCCGTAGAGCCGACTTGGCGCCCCGGACGCTGGGCGTTATTTTTAATGGCTGTCCGCAGCCTACACATGGAGGCCGCTCGTAAAGTCTCATCCCATTCCGAGTCCGGCGGATGAATATGGCCTGTACCCCGAGGTTATAGCCCCACCGTTTTGTGGCCTTTTGAGCTGGCGAACTTGGCGCCCGGCCTTTGCGGCGGTTATTTATGGTAAAGCGGCTGTGCCCATAATGCAGCCTATTACAGCACGCAGACGGGCTGCGCAAAGTCCCGTCCCATTCCGGCGTCCGCCCGAACGAACATAGCCCGCCCACCGCCCCCAAGGCTGGCCCACCCGTTTTGTGTCCTTTCCGCTGAAGACCGAACTTGGCGCCCGGCCTTGGCGGTTATTTTTGAAGCGGCGGCTGTGCCCGCGGCCTATTCAGCACCTGGGCCGTTAAGTAAAGTGTAGCCCCATTACGCGTCGGCCGGACGAACTTAGCCAACCAACCAGCTATAGCCACCCGTTTTGTGGCCTTATTCCGCTGAATGAACGGCGCCCCGCCTTAATTGGTTATTTTTGGCGGTTGTCACCTCTGCGACCTATTTTTCCGGAGCCGACCCTTCGCAAGTCTCACACCATGCGAGTCTGGTGGACGAACTTAGCCGAACCCACCCCCTGGGCATAGCCCACCGTTTTTGCTAGCCTTTTTCGTGCGGCGAACTTGCGCCCCAGCCATCGTCGCGGTTATTTTAAACGCGGCTATGCCCGTGGCCTATTTTAAACACCGACACGCAGGCCACTTTCGCAAGTCGCCCCATTCCGGTCGGCAGACGAACTTGTCCCCACTCCCCGCAAAGGCTATAGCCCATCCGTTTTGTGGCCTTTTCGCTTGAACTTGGCCCGGCCTTTGGGCTGTTATTTTTGGTAGCTGGCTGTGCCAGCGGCTTATTTTTGCACCGCAGGACCGCTTCATAAAGTCTCGTCCCATTAATAGTCGGCGGACAAACTTGGCCCAGCCCGCGCCCAAAGGCTATAGCCACCCGATTTGTGGCCTTTTTCCGCTGGGCGAACTTGGCGCCCAGCACGTCCGAGCAATTTTTTAGGCGGCGTCTGTGCACCGTGGCTTCTATTTTTGGCACCACGAGACCGTTAAAGTCTGCGTCAATTCGACTCCAGCGGGGCGAACTTGTAGCCAGCCCGCTTCCCCTTTGAAGGCTATAGCCCACCCGTTTTTGCCGCAACGCTTTTTGGGGCGACTTGGTGCCCGACCGGGTAGTTATATTGGGGTGCGGCGGCTGTGCCTGTGGCTATTCTTACCAGCACCGCAGGCCGCTCGCAAAGTCTCATCCGATTCGAGTCCAGTGGACGAGCAGCCAGCCCGCCCCGAGCTATAGCCCACGTTTTGTGGCCTTTTCCGCTGGCGAGTTTGGCGCCCGGCCTTGATTTTGCGTTATTTTTTATTGGGCGGCTGTGTCCGCACCCTATTTTTCGCACACGGAGGCCGTTCGCAAAGTCTCACCCCATGCCAAGTCCGGCGGATGAACTTGACAAGCCCCACCCCCCTAGGCTATAGCCCACCCGTTTTTGTGGCCTTTTTGCGATAGACGAACTTGGCGCTTAACGCCGTTCGGTTATTTTAAACTTTACCGCTGTGATGTGGCCTATTTTGGTACCGCAGGCCGCTTTCGCAAAAGTCTCGCCCCATTCCGAGTCGGCCGGACGGTGCGAACTTGGCGAACTTGGCCAACCCCAAGCTATACCCGTTTTTGTGGCCTGTATTCCCATTTGAGATGAACGGCGCCCCCGCCTTGGAATTGGTTATTTTGGCCTTGAGCGGTTGTGCCTGTGGCTATTTTTGCTTCACGGAGGCCACTATGCAAGTCTCACCCATGCCGAGTCGGTGGGCCGAACGTGAACCCACCCCCTAAGGCTATAGCCCACCCGTTTTTGGCCTTTTCCGATGATATAAACCGAACTTGGCGCCCCAACCCTTCGATGCGGTTATTTTAAACAGCTGTGCCCGTGCTTCAGCCTATTGGCGCTTTTTGAGCCACCATAAGTCTCACCCATTCCAGTCGGCGGACGAACCGCCCGCCCACTCCCCCAACTCCGCTATAAGCCCACCGTTTTTGTATGGCCTTTTCCGCCAGCGAACCTGGCGCCCGGCGGTTTGGGCGATTATTTTTTAGCGGCTTGACTGTGCCAGCAACATTCTTGCCAGCACCTGAGCTACGCTGCGCCGTGCTGTCGTCCCATTATTAGTCCGGCGGACAAACTTGGCCAGCCCCACCCCCCAAGGATATAGCCAACCCGTTTTTGTGGCCTTTGTCCGCTGGACGAACTTGGTGCCCCTGCCTTCGGGCGGTTATTTATGGGCGTGGCTGTGCCTGCGGCCTATTTTTTGCACATGGAGGCCGCTCGAAAAGTCTCGTCCCATTCCGAGTCCGGCGGACGAACTAGGCCAGCCCCATCACCGAAGGCTATAGCCCACCCGTTTTTGTGGCCTTTTTCTGCTGGAGCGGGCGATTTGACGGCGCCCGGCCTTCGGGCGGCTGTTATTTTAAGTAGGCGGCGGCTGTGCCCGCCTTCAACCACGGCACGAAGCCGCTCCCAAGTCTCACCCATTCCGAGTCGGCCCAGGCTTAGCCAACTTGTAGCCACCCAGGCTATAGCCCACCCGTTTTTGTGGCCTTTTTCCGGAGGGCAGACTGGGCGCCCGGCCTTGGTGGGTTGTTCTTAAGCGGCTGTGACCGCGGCCCTATTTTAGGCTGCTGTGAAGGCCGCTCGCAAAGTCTCGCCCCATTCCTAGTCCGGTGGACGAACTTGGCTGGCCCCACCCCCCAAGGCTATAGCTCACCCATTTTTGTTGCCTTTTTCCGCTGGACGAACTTGGCGCCCCGGCCTCCGGGTGGTTGTTCTTGGGTGCGGCTGTTCCATGACCTATTTTTGCTTTGAGGCACGCTTTTCAGTCTCGCCCATTCCGAGTCTGGCCCGGACGAACTTGGCAGCCTTCACCACCCCCAAGGCTATAGCCCACCCGTTTTTGTGGCCTTTTTCCGCTCGGCAGACAGGCGCCCGGCCTCCGGGTGGTTGTTCTTAGGTGCGCTGACTGTTCCATGGCCACACCCTATTTTGTACCACGAGCCGCTTCGCAAAGTCTCGCCCCATTCGAGAGTCTAGTGCGGAGGCAGACATGCTTCACCCCCAAATTATACCCATCGCCCGTTTTGTGGCCTTTTTCCTTTCTGGGCAGAACTTGGAGCTGACCGTAATTGGTTATTTTAGGCGGCCTGTCCCGCAGCCTATATGTTTAACATATAGAGCGCTGTAAAGTCACCCCATTCCGAGTCCGGTGGACGAACTTGGCTGGCCCCACCCCCCAAGGCTATAACCCACCCGTTTTTGTTGTCTTTTTTCCGCTGGGCGAAACTTGGCGCCCGGCCTTGGTGATTGGCCTGGTAGCTTGTCCCCTAACCTATTTTTGGCACGAGAGGCGCTCGCATTGAAAGTCTCACCCATTCCGAGTCCGACACTCTGAACTTGCCAGCCACACCCCAAAAGGCTATAGCCCACCGTTTTGTGGCCTTTTTCGAGAGGCAAAACTGCCCCATTTAGCCTTTGGGTGGTTGTTCTTGTGCGCGGCTGTGCCCGCGGCCTATTTTATGCACACGGAGGCCGCTCTCAAAGTCTCGCCCCATTCCGAGTCGGGTGGACGAACTTGGCTGGCCCCACCCCCCAAGGCTATAACCCACCCGTTTTTGTGGTCTTTGTCCGCTGGACGAACTTGGCGCCCTTGAGCCTTGACTGCAATTATTTTTAGGCGCAGCTGTGCCGCGGCCTATTTTTTAACACAGACGGTCGTAAACTCTACGCCCTTCGCATACGAGTCGGCGGACAAACTTTGCCGGCCCCACCCCCCAAGGTTATAGCCCACCCGTTATTGTGGCCTTTTTGCGATAGACGAACTTGGCGCCCCAGCCTTCGTGCGGTTATTTTTTGGCATCGCTGTGATCGTGGCCTATTTTTGTCACACGGAGGCCGCTCGCAAAGTCTCGCCCCATTCCGAGTCCGGCGGACGAACTTGGCCAGCCCGTCCCCCCAAGGCTATAGCCCACCCGTTTTTGTGGCCTTTTTCCGCTGGACGAACTTGGCGCCCGGCCGTCGGGCGGTTATTTTTGGGCGCGGCTGCGCCCGCAGCCTAATTTTGGCACACGGAGACCGCTCGAAATTCTCCTCCAATTCCGAGTCCGGCGGACGAACTTGGCCAGCCCCACCCCCCAAGGCTATAGCCCACCCGTTTTTGTGGCCTTTTTCCGCTGGACGAAGTTGGCGCTGACCTTGGTGAATTATTTTTGAGTGCGGCTGTGTCGTGGCCGGCTGGCCACAGGCCACTGGAAAAAGTCTCGCCATTGAGCTCCGGTGACGAACAGCCAGCAACCCCACCCCAAGGCTATAGCCCGCCCGTTTTGTGGCCTTTTTCGCTGGGCGAACAAGCGCCCCAACCCGTCGGGCGGTTTTAGGCTCGGCTGTGCCGCAGCCTGTTATCACCTACGGGCGCGCTGTAAAGTCTCACCTTGCCGAGATTGGCGGGCGAACAGCGAACCCCACCGCCCTAGGCCCACCCGTTTTGTGGCCTTTTCCGATAGAAACCGAACTTGGCGCCCCAGCGCCCGTGCGGTATTTTGAAACGCGGCTGTTGCCCACATGACCTGGCACACGCCTCGCGGCGCTTCGCAAATCTGCGCTTCATCCCATTACGAGTCCGGCCAGACGTTGTAGCCCACCCCCAAGGCTATAACCCACCGATTTTGTGGCGTTTTCCGCTGGACTAAACTAGGCGCCCGGCCAGGCGGTTATTTTTTTAATGCTGGCGGCTGTTCCGCCTATTTTGGCACACGTTGGCGCTTGCAAGTCTTGCCCGATTCCGGTCAGTGGACGAACAGCCATCCGCCCAAGGCTATAGCCCACCCGTTTTTGTGGCCTTTTTCCGGTGGACGAGCTGGGCGCCCTGGCCTTCGGGAGGTTATTTTAGGTCGAGACTATACAAACTATTTTACAACACTGCAGGCCGCTCGCAAAGTCTCGGCCCATTCCGAGGTCGGCCAGGCGAGGCAACCCGTCCCCAAGGCTATAGCCCACCCGTTTTTGTGGCCTTTTCCCGCTGGACGAACTTGGCGCCCCGGCCGTCGGCGGTTATTTTTGGCGTGGCTCGCCCGCCAACCTAATTTTTAGCACCACAGAACCTTCGAAAATTCTCCTCCAATTCGAGTCCACGCCAGACGAGCTTAGCCAACCCACCCCAAGCATAGCCACTTCCCGTTTTGTGAATTTTTCCATTGCGGGCGAACTGGCGCCCGGCCTTGAGCGGTTATTTTAGGCGTGGCTGTGCCCTTTGACTATTCCCAGCACCACGTTGGCCACTTGCAAGAAGTCTCGCCCCATTCCCGAGTCCAGTGGACCGAACAGCCATCCACCCCAAGGCTGCCCACCCGTTTTGTGGCCTTTTTAGGGTAGACTGGCCCAAAACCCTGGCCGGAGTTGTTTTGGGCGCGGCTGTGCATTCATTGCTGGCACCGGAACCTTTCGCCGTCGTTACCGCCAAAGTCCGCCCCATTCGAGTCCGGCAGACGAACATCATCCACCCCCAGGCTACCAAGCCACCCGTTTTGTGGCCTTTTCGGTGGAGCGAACTACGGCGCCTGGCCTTCGGGAGGTTATTTTTTAAGCGGCTGTACCGCGACCTATTTTTTAACTGCGGAGGCCTTTCGCAAGTCTCGCCCCATTCCGAGTCCGGCGGACGAACAGCCCGACCCCCAGGCTATAACCCACCCGTTTTGTGGCCTTTCCGGGCGAACTTGGCACCAGCCGTGGTGATTTATTCCCTGGCCTTCACGCCGCAACTAAAGCCGCTGGAACGCTTCGAAATTCTCCTCGAACGTTCCGAGTCCGGCCAGACGAACTTGTGTACCCCAAAGGCTATAGCCCACCCGTTTTGTGGCCTTTTTCCGGTGGGCGAACTGGGCGCCACGGCGCCGGAGGTTCTTTTTTGGTGACTGTACCCGCAACCTATTTTTTGGCACCGCAGGCGCTAAAGTCGGCCCATTCCGGGTCCAATGGTGTTCCAGCCAGCCCCAGAGCTGCGCAAGCCACCCGTTTTGTGGCCTTTTTTCCGCTGGGCCGAACTTGAAAGCCCGGCCGTCGGTTGTTGCAGGCGGCGGCTCGCCGCCAGCTGGTATTTGGCACCGCAGAACCGCTCGAAATTCTCCTCAATTCCGAGTCCGGCCCGGGCGAAGCAGCCTTCACCCCAGTATAGCCCACCCCGTTTTTGTGGCGTTTTTCGCTGGGCGAACTAAGCGCCCCGACGCTTGGCGGTTATTTTTCAAGCGGCAGCTGTGCCCGCGGCCTATTTTTGGCACACGTTGGCCGCTTGCAAAGTCTCGCCCCATTCCGAGTCCGGCGGACGAACTTGGCCATCCCCACCCCCCAAGGCTATAGCCCACCCGTTTTTGTGGCCTTTTTCCGGTGGACGAACTGGGCGCCCTGGCCTTCGGGAGGTTATTTTTGGGCGCGGCTGTACCCGCGACCTATTTTTGGCACACGGAGGCCGCTCGCAAAGTCTCGGCCCATTCCGAGTCCGGCGGACGAACTTGGCCAGCCCGTCCCCCCAAGGCTATAGCCCACCCGTTTTTGTGGCCTTTTTTTGGTTGGACCGAACTTGGCGCCACAGCGCCCAGGCGGTTATTTTTAGGCGTAGCACCCAGCTTTATTTTTGGCGACGGAGGCCCCTAGCAAAGTCACCGTGGCATTCCGGGTCCCGGACGAAGTTGTCGCCCGCCCCAAGGCTGCCAGCCCATCTGTTTTTTGTGGCCTTTTTCCCGCTGGGCGAACTTGGCGCTTGACAAAGGCGATTATTTTATGGCGTAGCTTTGGCCTGACTTTATTTTGCTTTTACAGAGGCCCCCTCGCCAAAAGTCGCAGCATTCAGTCGAAACCCGGCGAAGTTAGCCAACCATCCCAGGCTTCTGCCCACGTTTTGCGCGGCCTTTCGTAGACGAACTGGCGCCCGGCCTTCGGGCGAGGTTATTTTTGAAGCCCGACTTTTGCGCTGACTATTTTTTAACACCACAGGCCCGTCGCAAGAATCTCCACGGCATTCGAGTCCGGTGAATGAGATTATTAACCCACCCAGGCTATAGCCCACTGTTTTGTGGCACTTTTCGTTAAGACGAACTTGTCGCCCGGCGCGGCCCGGTTAGTACAGACGCAGCTTTGCCCGCGGCATATTTTTGGCACATGGAGTCCCCTAGCAAAGTCTCGCGGCATTCCGTCCGGCCAGACGAAGTTGGCCAGCCCCACCCCCCAAGGCTATAGCCCACCGTTTTTATGGCCTTTTTCTGCTGGACGAACTTTGGCTTCGAGCGGTGCTGGCCCAGCGGCTTTGCCCTTCTAG